>ML250939.1:5499-21100 GCA_005239495.1 Nicotiana undulata | reverse complement strand
GGTGAGGAAGAGAGTAAAAGCACGAAGGGTGATGCCGTGCCATGTTTTACATTGCTTTTATCTGTACGTTGCATAGTGAGGAAGAGAGTAAAAGCACGAAGGGTGATGCCATGCCATTATTTATATTGCTTTCATTTACGCATTGCACTGTGAGGAAGAGAGTAAAAGCACGAAGGGTGATGCCGTGCCATTATTTATATGGCTTTCATTTACGCATTGCACTGTGAGGAAGAGAGTAAAAGCACGAAGGGTGATGCCGTGCCATTATTTATATTGCTTTCATTTACGCATTGCATTGTGAGGATGAGAGTAAAAGCACGAAGGGTGATGCCGTGTACATGCTTGTTTGAGTTATTATGTCCTGTTGACTTGATTCTGTTGCACTATTGTTTGTTCAGTTACTCATAGTCTCTTCTCACTTGTTACCCCATTACTTGTCCCCGTATTACCATGCTTAACTACTTATTTCTTGCCATTTTCTTTGGTAGATATTATAGAACTGTACAGGTAAATTGTTGTTGTTGTGTCTAGCCTCGTCACTACTTCGCCGAGGTTAGGATCGGCACTTACTCAGTACATGGAGTCGGTTGTACTGAAGCTACACCTCCACTTCTTTATGTCGTGCGGATTACGCAGCCGGACCCGGTGGACATCGTTAGAAGGAGTATCCTTCAGTCCATTTAAGATGACACCGAGGTAGTTCCGCAGGCGTTCGTGGATCTCGGCGTCACTGTCTATCTTTCATTCTGTCATCTATGTACTTCCAGACCTCTCGGACCAGCTCAGGTCCCAGAGGGGTTCATTGCCACCCCAGTGCTTCAGGACGCTCTAGTCCGCTTAGTGGGACTCATGGAGAGTGTGGCTCAGGCCGGTCTTCTTCCTACTGCACCAGTTGGTTCTCAGGCTGGGGGAGGGACCCAGAATCCTGCTATTCATACACCTGAGTAGTTTGCCACTCAGTTCCAGAATCCGGCACCTCAGACAGCCGGAGTAGCTCAGCCGGGTATTATGGCACCGATAGTTGAGGGAGAAGCCATGTCAGGAGACGCTCTATGGAGGTTGGATCGGTTCACCAAGTTATTCACTACTACATTTACTGGTGCACCATCAGAGGATCCCCAGGATTATTTGGACAGCTGTCATGAGGTTCTTCGGAACATGGGCATAGTAGAGTCCAATGGAGTTGATTTTGCTACTTTTCGTCTTTCAGGTTCTGCCAAGACGTGGTGGACGGACTATTGCTTGACCATGCTAGCTGGGTCCGCACCTTTGACTTGGGCTTAGTTATCCGAGTTATTCTTGGGGAAGTTCCTTCCAGTTACTTAGAGGGAGGATCTTCGGAGGCAGTTTGAGCATCTCCAGTAGGGATCTATGTCTGTCACTCAGTACGAGACCAGGTTCATCACTCTAGCCAGGCATGCACTTATGATACTTCCCACTGATCGTGAGAGAGTGCGGAGATTTATTGAGGGTTTAGCTCAGCCCATCAGACTTCAGATGGCCAGGGAGTCAGAACTGATATTTCATTCCAGGATGAGGCCAATGTGGCCAGGAGGATTGAGATGATTTTGTCACAGGGTGGTGGTCAAGGGGCTGACAAGAGGCCCCGTCACTTCGGTCGATTCAGTGGAGCCTCATATGGAGGCAGGGATTCTTTCGGCAGAGGTCATCCTCCCAGACCCTATCAGTCGGCACTTCAGGTATCTCACAGTGCACCGCCAGCTCATATTAGTGCACCATCAGCACCTATCAGTGCACCGCCACTTAAGAGTTTTCAGGGTGGTTATTCGGGCCGACAGGGTCAGTTCCAGAGTCAGCATCCACAGCAGCATAGGCCTTGTTATTCTTGTTGTGTTTCGGGGCACATTGCGAGGTATTGCCCCAGAGCTTCTGGTAGTTCTCAGTATAAGGGTTCTCATGTCGTGGTCCCCGCAGCAGGCGCACCCCAACCCCCTCAGCCAGCTAGGGGAGGTGGTCGTGGTGCTAGAGGTGGAGGTCAGACTCATAGAGGTGGAGGGCAGGCCATGAGAGGTAGAGGTCAGCCCATAGCAGGTAGACCTAGAGATGTGCAGGTTGGAGGGGCTCAACCCCGGTGCTATGCTTTTCCTGCCCGACCTGATGCTGAGGCTTCTGATGTAGTTATTACAGGTACGGTTTTAGTTTGCATCCGAGAGGCTTCGGTGTTATTTGATCCGGGTTCTACATTCTCCTATGTGTCCTCATATTTTTCCCCTTATTTGAGTATGCCCCGTGATTCCTTGAGTACTGTTGTGCATGTGTCTACACCGGTGGGTGATTCTATAGTGGTAGATCGAGTCTACCGTGCTTGCTTAGTAGTTATTGGTGGTCTGGAGACTCAGGTTGATCTTTTGCTTCTTGATATGGTTGACTTTGATGTTATATTGGGGATGGATTGGTTATCCCCCTATTATGCTATTCTGGACTATCATGCCAAGACAGTGACCTTGGCCTTGCCAGGGGTACTCGTTTGGAGTGGAGGGGGACTCCTAGTCATTCTTCTGGTAGAGTTACTTCTTATATGAAGGCTCGGCGCATGGTCGAGAAGGGTTGTTTGGCCTATCTGGCCTATGTTCATGATTCTAGTGCCGAGGCTCCTTTCTTGGAGTCTGTGCCCGTGGTTCGTGTGTTGCCAGAGGTATTCCCTGCTGACCTGCCGGGTATGCCACCCGCCAGGGATATTGATTTTTGTATTGAGGTAGCTCAGGACACTCAGCCTATTTCTACTCTGCGTATCGTATGGCCTCGCCAGAGTTAAAGGAATTAAAGGAGCAATTGCAGGATTTGTTGGATAAAGTCTTCATTAGGCCTAGTGTTTCTCCTTGGGGTGCTCCAGTGTTGTTTGTCAAGAAGAAAGATGTCTCGATGAGGATGTGTATTGACTACCGGCAGTTGAATAAGGTTACTATTAAGAACAAGTATCCTTTGCCGAGGATTGATGATCTATTCGACCAGCTTCAGGGTTCTACAGTGTTCTCCAAGATAGACTTGAGGTCTGGTTACCATCAGTTGAGGATTAGGGCTTCTGATGTCCCTAAGACAGCCTTTCGCACTCGTTATGGGCATTATGAGTTTTTGGTGATGTCTTTTGGGTTGACTAATGCCCCTGCTGCATTCATGGAGTTCATCGACCGAGTGTTCAGGCCTTATTTGGACTCGTTCGTTATTGTTTTCATTGACGATATATTGATATACTCCCGTAGCCGTGAGGAGCATGAGCATCATCTTCGAGTCGTCCTCCAGACTCTGAGGGACAGTCAGTTGTATGCCAAATTGTCCAAGTGTGAGTTTTGGTTGAGTTCGGTTGTATTTTTAGGCCATGTGGTTTCATCAGAGGGTATTCAAGTAGATCCCAAGAAGATTTCAGCAGTCAGAGATTGGCCCAGGCCCACTTCAGCTACAGAGATTCGGAGCTTCTTGGGCTTAGCAGGGTATTATCGCCGATTTGTGGAGGGCTTTCATCTATCGCAATCCCGATGACCAGGTTGACCCAGAAGAGTGCTCAGTTCAGGTGGTCTGATGAGTGTGAGGCGAGCTTTTAGAAGCTCAAGAAAGCCTTAACCACGTCACCAATGTTAGTTTTCCCCACAAGTTCAGGACCGTATACCGTGTATTGTGATGCTTCACGGGTTGGGCTTGGTGTAGTGTTGATGCAGGATGGCAAAGTTATAGCCTATGCTTCTCGTCAGTTGAACATTCATGAGAAGAACTATCCAGTTCATGATTTGGAGCTTACAGCTATTGGTCATGCATTGAAGATTTGGAGGCACTATCTGTACGGGGTTCCATGTGAGGTGTTCACGGACCATAATAGCTTGTAGTATCTGTTCAGACAGAAGGAGTTGAACATGAGGCAAAGGAGATGGGTAGAATTGTTGAAGGATTATGATATTACCATTATTTATCATCCGGGGAAGGCCAATGTGGATGCCGATGCTTTGAGCCGGAAGTCAGTCAGTATGGGCAGTCTAGCTTATTTATCAGTCGGGGAGCGACCTCTTGCGTTGGATGTTCAGGCTTTAGCAAACCGATTTGTGAGATTGGAGGTTTCTCAGACTGGCAGTGTGTTGGCCCATACCATGGTCCGATCTTCATTGTATGATCGTATCCGGGCCAGGCAGTATGATGATCGTTATCTATGTACTCTTAGAGATACGGTTCGGCATGGGGGTGCCAAGAAGGTCACAGTGGATGATGAAGGTGTTCTGAGGATGCATGGCCGTATTTGTGTGCCTGATATTGATGGCATTCGTGAGTTGATTCTTCAGGAGGCTCATAGTTCCTGGTATTCCATTCATCCGGGCGCCGCAAAGATGTACCAGGACTTGCGGCAACATTATTGGTGGCAGAGGATGAAGAAGGATGTTGTAGCTTATGTAGCTTGGTGCTTAAACTGTCAACAGGTTAAGTACGAGCACGAGAGACTAGGTGGTTTGATGCAGCAGATTCAACTTCCCGAGTGGAAGTGGGAGCGTATCACCATGGACTTTGCAGTTGGACTCCCACAGACTCAGAGGAAGTTTGATGCAGTATGGGTCGTTGTGGATAGGCTGACCAAGTCAGCGCACTTCATCCTAGTATCAGTTTCGTATTCAGCAAAGAAGTTGGAAAATATTTATATGAGAGAGATTGTAAGATTGCATGGTGTTCCCATATCCATTATATCAGACCGAGGTACTCAGTTTGCCTCCCATTTCTGGAGAGTATTCCAGCGAGAGTTGGGCACATAGATTGATTTGAGCACAATATTTCATCCTCAGACGGACAGACAGTCCGAGCGTACTATTCAGATTTTTGAGGATATGTTACGGGATTATGTCATTGATTTTGGTGGTTCATGGGACTAGTTCTTGCCTTTAGCTGAGTTTGCCTACAACAACAACTATCACTCGAACATTCAAATGGCTATGTATGAGGCGTTGTATGGTAGATGGTGTCGGTCTCCAGTCGGATGGTTTGAGCCGGGAGAGGCTAGATTGTTGGTTTATGAGTTAGTCCAGGATTCCTTGGACAAGGTGAATATTATTCAGGATAGACTTCGTACAGCCCGGTCCAGGCAGAAGAGTTATGCGGATCGCAGAGTTCGAGATTTGGCATTTATGATAGGAGGATGGGTATTTCTTCGGGTGTCGCCCATGAAGGGTGTGATGAGGTTCGGGAAGAAGGGCAAGTTGAGCCCTAGGTACATTGGTCCATTTGAGATTGTGGATAAGGTAGGAGAGGTGGCCTACATACTTGCCTTGCCATCGAGTTTATCAGCTGTGCACCCGGTGTTTCATGTATCTATGCTCCGGAGGTACATTGCGGATCCATCTCATGTTCTTGACTTATGAGGAGGAGCCGGTAGCCATATTAGCTAGGCAGGTTCGTCAGTTGAGACCGGAGAGTTATCCTTCGGTTCGTGTTCGGTGGAGAGGTCAGCCTGCTGAGGCAGCTACTTGGGAGTCCGAGTTCGATATGTAGAGCCGTTATCCCTACCTTTTCCCGGATTCATGTACCTTTCAACGTCCGTTCGAGGACGAACGTTTGTTTTAGAGGTGGAGATTATGATGATCCAAAAGGTCATCCTGTGTAAATGAAACTAAATCTGTGTTCCGAGGCCCCGAAAGCCTCCATTAATCTCACCTTGATATGCGTGCGTAGCCCGAGTGCGTAGCCAGGTAGCCTTTATGTGAAAAGTTGAATTTGTAATAATTAATTGATTAAAGTTGACTTTGGTCAACATTTTCAATAAACGGATCCGGACCCGTGATTTGACGGTCCTAGAGGGTCCGTAGGAAAATATGGGACTTGGGCGTATGCCCGGAATTGAATTGCGAGGTCCCAAGTTCGAGAAATGAATTTTTTAAAGAAAATTGTTTTCTGAAAAATAATAAAGACTTTTGTAAATGAATTTTGATTTGAAACCCGTATTACCGGGACCGTATTATGGTTCCGGAGCCCGGAACAGGTTCAATATATATTATTGGAGTTATCTATAAAATTTGGTGAGAAACGGACTTGATTTGACATGTTTCGGATCAAAAATGGAAAATTTGATAGTTTATGAAGTTTGAGAAAATTATAGAGATTTTTGAGTTTAATTCGTTGTTTTTGATGTTATTTTGGTGGTTTAATTACTTGAATAAGTCCGTAGGATGATTTTGAAGTCGTGTGTATAATTGGTTTTGAGCCCGAGGGATCGGGTGAATTTCGGGTAGGTGTCGGGGTGCAAAATGGTTGGAAAAATCTGGTTTTTTTGACTGGTTTCTGGTGTCTGATGTTTCCTTTTGTGCGATCACATATATAGTTCTGCGATCGCATAGCTTTGTGGGGTGGGGAGGTCAGTTCCTCTATGCGATCGCATAGGGGTATAGGCAAGCTGGGCGAGGGCAGGACAATTACTCTCTACGATCGCACGAGCCTCATCCGCGATTGCATAAGTCCACAGCATGTCTCTTCTTCGATCGCACCCTTACCTCTGCAGTCGCGTAGTAGGGAATCCACGAAGCTCCGCGATCGCAGCCCTTGTTCTGCGATCGCATAGAATAATTTCGCCCAGTTATTTTTGAATCCCCAAAATAGAATACTTACACGGGATTTCATAATTTTTCACCATTCTCTTCTTCCTCAAACCCCATAGACGACTTCCAAGCCATTTTCCTCCATAACTACATGGGTAAGTGATTCTAACTCCGTTTTCTTCCATTTTTCTCCATCTATTACTAGAATCTAGGTCTAAAAACATGAAATTAAGGGTGGAAATTGGGGGTTCTGGGTAGAGTTAAGGCTTTTGGAATTTTTGGGAATTCAACCTCGTTTTGGGGTCGGATTTCAAAACAAATTGTATATTCGGGCTCGTGGGGGAATGGGTGATCGGGTTTTGGTCCGAACCTCGTGTTTGGACCGAGCGGGCCTGGGGTCGAATTTTGGTATTTTTGGAAGAATGATGGAAAATGTATAATTAAACTTTGGGATTGAATTATTGGGTCATTATTAATATTATTGAGTCGATTATGCTTAGATACTGTCGTTTCGGAGTTGGATTCGAAAGGGAATGCAGTGCTAGAGGCTTGGTTTGCATTTTTGGAGCCTAGGTAAGTGTTTGGCCTAACTTTAGTGAGGGAATAGGTGTTGAGTCATATGTGCTACTTGTATTATCATGTTCAATGTATAGGTGAGGTGACGAGTACCTATGCATTGTTTGTCAAGCATGCCCGGGAGTCTAATTTGGTGAATTACCTGTTGTTATTTTGATGTTTGTTGTGTTTCGAAGTAGTTTCCTTTGGAAAGTTGTTGAATTGCTGAGATTATCCGTTAAGTACTTGTGATATTATATTTCAGTCGAGGACTCAATCCATTATGTTATGCACTTGTAAGAGATTGGTTATAGTTGGGTCCCTTGCCGGGCACTGTTATTATATTGGTTGATGTTTTCCCCTTGCTGGGTGGTTTTGAGTTGTATTCCATGTTGTTAAATTCCTTGATAAGTTGTCATTTGTTGTTGATTTGGGTGAGGAAGAGTGTAAAGCACGAAGGGTGATGTCGTGTATTCATCTCATTCATTTCATACATTGCATGGTGAGGAAGAGAGTAAAAGCACGAAGGGTGATGTCGTGCCATGTTTTACATTGCTTTTATCTGTACATTGCATAGTGAGGAAGAGAGTAAAAGCACCAAGGGTGATGCCATGCCATTATTTATATTGCTTTCATTTACGCATTGCATTGTGAGGAAGAGAGTAAAAGTACGAAGGGTGATGCCGTGCCATTTTTTATATTGCTTTAATTTACGCATTGCATTGTGAGGATGAGAGTAAAAGCACAAAGGGTGATGCCGTGTACATTCTTGTTTGAGTTATTATGTCCTGTTGACTTGATTCTGTTGCACTATTGTTTGTTCAGTTACTCATAGTCTCTTCTCACTTGTTACCCCATTACTTGTCCCCGTATTACCATGCTTAACTGCTTATTTCTTGCCATTTTCTTTGGTAGATATTATAGAACTGTACAGGTAAATTGTTGTTGTCGTGTCTAGCCTCGTCACTACTTCGCCGAGGTTAGGCTCGGCACTTACTCAGTACATGGGGTTGGTTGTACTGCTGCTACACCTGCACTTCTTTATGTCGTGCAGATTATGCAGCCGGACCCGGTGGACATCGTTAGAGGGAGTATCCTTCAGTCCATTTCAGACGACACCGAGGTAGTTCCGCAGGCCTTCGTGGATCTCGGCGTCACTGTCTATTTTTCATTCTGTCATCTATGTACTTCCAGACAGATATATTATTTTATTTTAAACTGTTGTCTTTAGCTAAATCTTAGGCTGGTTCGTGAGATTGTGACTCCATTTATGGGTTTTGTACTTAAAAGGATTTCTTCGTTATCGGCTATGGTTATTTAGATTTTGTTAAGCTTTCGCATTTTATCACAATTTTCTAGTCAGTGTTTATTACTCTCACTTGTTAATAAATCAAGTCGGTTAACACGTTGGCTTGTCTAGCGGGTGCAACGTTAGACGCAGTCATGGCCCGAAGGTGGGATTTCAGGCCGTGACAGGTTATGATAGAAAATGTAGACATGTAGTTTTTGACTCTCTCCGTGATTACACATTTTATCGTTTAAATATTTAGTTTAGGTCTAATATCTCTATTTTTAGCTAGTTTTGACTCTTTTATTTTATTTTATCACAAAATAAAAATTTACAAAAAGTATTTGCTTTTATTTAGCTAATTGATATTTAACCAACTGCTTTTAGTTTATCTATCTTTCATAAAATTATATATATATATATATATATATATATTGATATTTTATTTTTCCAAAAATAAAAGATAAGAAGAAAATTTTGGACTAGTTTTTGTCTTGTTTTTATGTGAGAAGGCCACAATTTTAAGCTTGAGTTGGCCCAATTTTAAGCCTAGATACGGAGCCTAAAACCCTAATAAACCTTCAGCACATTACACATTAGAAAAACCCTTGAGACCTACACATTGATAACATCCGCTTTTCCCTCAAGAATAGATCTGAGAAAGAGCCACACCCTTCTTCTTCCTGACAATAACTAGAAACCCTAGCAAGACCCTCCTCTAACAGCCTCCGCCAGTACACCACCCCATCTCCGCCGACCTACTCCTCAATTCTTGAGCCACCCACGCCTCACTCACCCAAGAAAGCCAGCGACGTTACCTCCAGACACAAACGCCCAGTTACACCCTTCTACACCTCTGCCATTCTTTCTTCATCAACAACATAGCCGCCGCAGGCCTTACCCCCTTCATATCTTCTTCTTCTTCTTCACTGAACCCTAGAAACAAACCCCCCCCGGTCGCCGTCTAACAACAGTCGCCCCCAACTTCCCCAAATCATATAAAAATTTGTTTTTCTTTTTAATTCCGTTTGTTCTCAAATAAAAAAAAAAGAAATTATGATTCTTCTTCTCGATTTCAATTGCGTTTTTCATAAATGGAGTTTGATTGAAGTCATGTTGGGTTGGGGTTGAAGCAGCCATCTGAGGTCGGTTTGTGGTCTTGGTCGCGACTCCTTTATTCGATTATGTCGTTGTTTCTCGTCAGATTTTTGGGATCGAAGGAGTGATGTTTGCTGAATTTCTTTCCACTGTTAATTAAAAGAATTTCAGTTTAACAAATCTGAAAATACTTGGCTTCCAAATCTGGCCGGATTTTATATTTTTCGGCGATTTCCATTAAAACCGGTGGAGTTTCGTTTGAGTCGAGTTTTTCCGGTTCGAGGTTCGGATCAATAGCTTGTTTGTTTTGGTTTGTTTTTTTTTTTGGAGATCTTATATCATTGTTCATGGCGGAAAATATGCAGCAATAAAGGATCATTTCCCTTTTCGATTTTTTTCTTCTCATTAATGTTCTGGATCATTTTTTTTGTATTGCTTTAACTTGTGTGATATGGATGGCTTTTGTTTTCTTAGATTTCTGTGTTGGCACAGTATTCTGTTGATTACGTTTCCTCAGTCCATTCCTGTAATTTTTTTTAGCAAATCATATAGTTAATCTCATTAATAATCCAATTTTTTTATCTATTTTGAGTAGTTCCTTGGTAAGGAATTATCTCAAACAAGCTTAGGAAATGAACAATCTTTAATGCGCTATCATGCTTTGGGCGCCAATTTAATCTATCATCGTGATTGTGTACGTGTTCGCGTGACATAATTATAATTTTTTCAAAATAAATCAAGGTACGCGTTCGCGCAACTTTGGCCAAGCTTTTTCTTAAATAATTAATAAAGTGTAACTAATTGTGTACACGTTCGTTCTGAATAAACCAAATTACGCGTTCGCGCGACTTTGGCCAAACTTTTTCTTAAATAAATCAAATATCGTGAGTTGTGTACACGTACGCGTGATATAATTTTTGACACACCAAACTAAACGGGTATACGTACGTACGCGTAACTCGCATTAAGGTAATCTTTTAAATAATCGAGTAATTAGAAGCGGTAAAAGGTAAAATACACATAGGTCCTAAAATGAGTAATTAGATAATTTAAGCCAAGAATGAATCATTAAGCGACCATGCTAGAACCACGGAATTCGGGAATGCCTAACACTTTCTCCCGGGTTAACAGAACTCCTTACTCGGTCTTATAGTTTGCAGACATTTTATGGAGTCAAATTTCCTCAATCTGGGATTTAAAATAAACCGGTGACTTGGGACACCATAAATATTCCAAGTGGCGACTCTAAATCAAAATAAATAATCCCATTTTGATAATGTCACTTTAATTAGAAAAACTCTATTATCCCACCCTTTCAGGAAAAAGGAGGTGTGACATCTCTGGCGACTCTGTTGGGGATAAGAACTCAGAACTTCTAGTTCAGCGTTCAAGAATTAGAGCTTGTTAATGTGATTTTTACTTGGCTTTTCTGATTGTTGAAATTACTGTATTTGTGTGCCTAATGTGCTAATTGTCACTCATTTACCGCTTTGATATTATTTGAACTGTATTTAAACTGCCTTCTTACGCCTCCCTTCTGAGTCTTCTAAAAATTGGTGCACACGTTCGCGTGACCCGCCTTTTTGTTAGAGGTCTTACCAAGTAAGAACGAGGATGGATCAGTCACTAAGCCGGATAGCCTTTCGTGCCCCCGGTACGTTGCTCCCACCTCGGCTCGAGTTGTCCGCTTGGGTAAGCCAGGTCTAGAACACAGCCCCAGGTTTAAACCTAGAATGACAAAACCTCATGACGGATCTCTAGTAGGAACTCTTATTTGCATCATGTGTATTTTGACTTAGGGGACTCAACATAGGGGTTGGGTCCTTCTAGGACAGGTGTACCCGAAATAAAAGACCATCTTGATGCATCTTACGTGCTATGTGAGCATTTATTTGTTTCAGCTTTTTTGTTGACCGGCTAAGGAAAGAAAATCAACAGAAAAACCAAGAGTGAGGTAGGATAGAAAATTCAACCGGTTCTGAAAACCCATGACAGAACAACGCTGATCTGATTCTCACTGGATGTGAGATACGTAGGCAAACCTCATCAGTTCCGGCCCCCGATTTTTTAAAAAATCCAAAATTATTTTTCTTTGATCCCTTCTTTGGAAGTCTTTCTTTAGAAAATTTCAAATAAAAATTTTTAACCAAAAATATTTTTTTTTAGAAGTCTTTGATTCGAATTGTTTTTAACATTGTGCAATTTTTTATCATCTTTGATTTTTCCGGCAAAGTTCTCTGATTTTTGGTGTTGCCGTCTTGTTTTTCCGACGAGTCTTACAAGTTTTTATTTTTCCTTTAAACTTAAAAGATCATCTTTGATTTTCCGGCGAAGTTCTCTGATTTTTGGTGTTTCCGCCTTGATTTTCCGACTAGTCTTACAAGGAAGAAATGGTTTGATAGACCCATTATTCTTGTAATATTCTTTTTCCAAAGGCTGCATTTCTCCTTCTTCTCTTTTCCCTGTCGCACTTCATATTTCTTTCGTAAAGGTAATCCTTTGAATTTTATAATCAATTAATTTTATTTTTGCAAAATTGAGTTATAACGGAAAAAAACCTGATTGTTTGATTTTAATCATTGAATTAGCAAAAGCTTTAAAAAACTCATTTTGTGAACTGGCAAACGTTGAAACTAAATTTTTGGTTCTTGAATTGGAAAGCAAAGTGAATTTTACTTAGCGGTCGGCAGTAACAACCATTTATCGAAGTCAAACCATTTTCCGGCGAAGTTCTATAATTTTTGGTGTTGCCGTCTTGATGTTTTAGCGAGTCTTACAAATTGGTAATAGAGGAACAATTTATTATCCCAATTTGCAGCGAAAGCGTCAAACCAATTGTTATACATCTTACCTGATTTTTTAAAAAGTTAGGATTAATCTAGTTGGTGTAACGGTGGGAACGCAAAGGGATTGCATTTTGATATTGGAGTTGATCACAATCTTGATTAGCAATATAGCCTAAGAATTATTATTAGCAGTTGAAGAATTGTTGTTGAGCGGATTGATTTTCCAGCAAAGTTCGTTCTTTCTTCTGGAGATTTATCGGTTTTATCGATTGAAAGTTCGCCGGAAGTCCAAACTTTTCGACATCCATCAGAACAGCAGCAACCAACGGATTTGGAAGCGCGTCCGGACATCTCCGACTGTGATCCAAGTTCCTTCTTTCTTGAATTGTTTTCGCTCATAACTATTTACTGTTGCCTTGCCGACAATTTTGATTGGATTAATTGCTTTTTCTATCTTTTCTATTAGTGTTTGAAGCTTAAGGATTCATCTATTCTGTCACGACCCAGAATCCTAATCCGGGTGGCGGTTGCGCCCAACGACGGGGTTAGGCAAGCCAACACAAATTACGCTAAGTGATACCCTTCCCATCCAATTAAACAAGTCAACATTTACAAATTTTAAACAGTTAAACATGATGATAGCTTGACATGGAAATAAAGCATATGTGTAACGACCCGATCGGTCATTTTAAGATCCAGCGCATCGTTCAGCAGTTGGGAGTCATGAACATCTTCATTTCAGGTATATTGACTTGTGCATATGGTCGGAATTGAAATTTAGGAAGATCAGAGTTGAATTTACAGGAAAATTCTCATTTCAGAAGTCTTAAGTTGAAGAAATCGAGTAAGGTTGGGATTTTGAGTAAACGACCTCGGAATCAGGATCCGAAGGTTCTAGCAGGTTCGTATGATGATTTCGGACTTAAGCGTATGTCCGGAACGGGTTTTGAATAACCCGGGAGCAGTTCATCGTATATTGTGGATAGTCAGTATTTTAAAGAAATTTTCTAAGTTTAGCTTAAAGAGCATTTCAGAGATATTGATGTCCGTTTGGGATTCCGAGTATGGGAATAGCTTCGTATGGTGATTCTGGAGTTGGGAGCGCGATCGAAAGTGAATTCGGATACCCGGAAGTCAATTTAAGGTCATTTGGCTAAAGATATAAATTTGAAGGTTTTTGAGAAAATCCGACCGGAAGTGGAAATTTTGATATCGGGATCGGAATGTGATTCCTAAAGTTGGAGCAGGTCCGTAATGTCGAATGTGACTTGTGTGCAAAATTTGGGGTCAATCGGACGTGATTTGATAGGTTTTGGCATCGGATGTGAAAGTTAGAAATTTCAAAGTTCATAAAGTTGAATTCTTGCGCGATTCATGTTTTCGGCGTTGTTTGATGTGATTTGAGGCCTCGACTAAGTCTGTGATATGTTTCCAGACTTGTTGGTACGTTCGGACGAGGTCCCGAGGGGCTCGGGTGAGTTTCAGGGTGGTTTCAGACCATTTCTAGGCCATTTTTAACTGCTGGTTTTTGGATACAGCAGTGTTCTACACGATCGCGGGGAATTGGTCATTCGCGGTGAGTAAAATGTGAGAAACGGGCCAGTGAATCGCGATCGCGGAAAGCCTTTCGCGATCGCGTAGAGTAAATGTTCTGCTGCATTGACTCGATTTGGAGGCTCATATCTCACAATCTATAAGGAATGTTGAGATGATATAAACATGAAAGTTGTATCCCTTTGTGTCTAGTTTCTAGAAATGTAAACCATTCATGATTTGGATTTGTGTACAAAGAGGAATGGCTGTTACGCTACAGGGTATCCGGAAAGATGAAGAAAAAAGTTGTGTTGCACATGGGCTGACTTTGACAGACTATATCTAAAAATATATAAGGAATTGGAAGATGACCAACACATGACAGTTGTAGATTTTTGAGTCTAGTTCTCCACGATCGCGAAGCTCTTTCCGCGATCGCGAAAAGTAAATTTTTGGCTGGAAATTTTTTTCTCCGCGATCGCGATGAGTAAATACCTGGGCAGAATGATATTTTAGCGGGTTTAGCTCGTTTTTCTTCATTTCTTCATGACTATGGGCGGATTTTGAGAGCATTTCAAGGAATATTTAAACCAAGCTTCAGATGTAAGATCATTCTACTTATTTCTAAGTTAAATACAAGATCATATCATGGATTAGAACATGAAAATTAGGGAAAATTAGTGGAAAAATTAGTATTTTGAAGAAAACCTAGAAATTTGGATTTTAGCCACGAATTTAGCATGAATAATTGAGTAAATGTGTTATTGAATTAGTGGTACGGATTTTCTTCAAGAAATTTCGAGGTCCGGGCACCTGGGCCCGAGGGCATTTTGGTCATTTCATAGAGTCGGGCTGAGGAACTTTGTAATTTGAATTGGTTATGATCTATTGAGTATATTTTCATTGAATTGTCGTTATTTGAATAGTTTGGGAGCATGCGCATCCATTTTTATTCGTCGTAGAGGCTTGGAAGCCGGTGATGAATCTTCGGAGCGAGGTGAGTCTCCTTTCTAACATCTTAAGAGGGAAATTGTCCCTCTAGGTAACCTTGTTTGCTATGTGATCTTGTTTGGGGGCTACGTACGCACCGAGTGACGAGAGTCCGTACGTAGTGGCTATTACTGCTTCATCCGGGTAGTTAGGACACAACATGTTCATTGTTTTTCCCTGTTGTAGCATAAATGTAACTTGTATACTTGTGTGATTGGTACTGTTGTCTTTAAACGTTGTGATACTTGGCTTGACTTAAGACTGATAAGAGAATCACGGGATGGGATCGGGCCGTACGCCACGAAAGAATGATGATTGATTATATTATGGGATCGGGTCGTACGCCACGACAGAATGATGATTGATTATATTATGGGATCGGGCCGTACGCCACGACAGAATGATGATTGATTATATTTTGGGATCGGGCCGTACGCCACGGCAGAATGATGATTGATTATATTATGGGATCGGGTCGTACGCCACGACAGAATGATGATTGATTATATTATGGGATCGGGCCGTACGCCACGGCAGAATGATGATTGATTATATTATGGGATCGGGTCGTACGCCACGACAAAATGATGATTGATTATATTTTGGGATCAGGCCGTACGTCACGGCAGAATGATGATTGATTATATTATGGGATCGGGCCGTACGCCACGGCAGAGTGATGATTGATTATATTATGGGATCGGTCCATACGCCACGGCGAGATTGAGACTACCAGGGTGGGATCAGGCCATACGAGACGGCGAGATTGAGACTACCAGGGTGGGATCGGACCGTACGCCACGGCGAGATTGAGACTACCAGGGTGGGAT
>ML250938.1:23428-70993 GCA_005239495.1 Nicotiana undulata | reverse complement strand
TCTGAAAGTTTAAGACAAATCTACGCTTTAGTATGTATTGCTAATGTATTGTTAGTTCCCTTTTTCATTTTTTCTTATGTGCTAGATATCATGAAAAGAGGTATCCAACATGTGTTTGAAAGATTAATATGTTAAGATGATATTCTGTGATTCTTGGATTTTATTAAAAGTCATATGCTAGCGTTTTCTTTATCTACATATATGTTTTCCATGCCATGTTTAAGACTCATTTTCATTTAGGAGATCATGTTGTTTACTGAAAGTTGTGTTTTGGAAATAGGCTAGTCAAATGACTTGTTTATAGATACCATACTACATGTCCCAATATTTAGCATATAATTTTTAAGAGACCATTCTTTTGACAGAGTTCATATCCAGTTATCGTAGGTATGCAAAATCTGCCATGCCAAAATACTGTCTTGTTTTGTATTTCAAAGAGTATGATAGTTTCGTGATAATCTAGAAATTATGTGTAGTTTTTCTTTGAATAACAATAGATTTCAAAAATAGTAGATTATTGGCTTCGAATAACATAAGATGCTCTGTACTTTATTATTCGGATTAGGTGAACCGTAAAGAATTCTACGCCATAGTTTTGAACTAATTCGTATTCGTTCTTTGATCTATTGTACTATGGAAATAGCCTAACATTTATCTTCATTCGCAACATCATCAGTTACTAAATCCATTGGAGATTTCTTCTTGATTTAATATTTAAACCATATTGATCTTCTCTAATTTGTTTAAAATTACAAGTCAACCTACATGTGATTCCTTGCTATATTAAATCAGACATCATGATCTATGACTTTATTTCCCGTATGCTTAAATGCCTATATCATGAGTATGAGTTCAGAAGAAATAATTAGCTAAAATGTCCTGTGAATGAGTGAGTTACACTCGTTATTTAGCACGCCTGTAGAGGTCTCATAAATAGTTTTTTTCTATCCTAAGCTCATTTAGAAATCTAAACTCTCTGTCAAAACTATGGCGTAGAATTCCAGCCCCAAGAGACATTTTATGCGTTAATAGTTGGGCCAAACTAAGCTAGTTATACTATCCTTGGTACCTTCCCTGACAAAATGTAGTAGAAATATTTATTTGCTTTTCTGATAATGACATGCTAAGTTTTATTCACATTTTTGTTTACTTAGTAAGGCATGCCCTAGGGTACTCTCTTAACTTGTGATTGCTGCATCTTAAATTTTGAATCAGAAAACAAAAAATATCTACTTGAATGCTTCATTCGAGGATGTGCTTGAATTAGTGATATGAATCTGTTAGTATAACATTTTAATATGATGAATTTTTCTGCTATGTTGTAAGCTTATAAGTTTATAGAATGATTCATGTTGTCTTTATCCTATGTTTGCTTGAAAACTAAGTTCATTCTAATTCTTGTTTTGTTCTCTTTTGTGCACATATACTTGGAGAAAATCATGGAGTCTTAAATCAAGACTCTTCCATGCCCGCACGTGGAGTCATCACATACCATCTTCCTTATATCACCGGATAGCAAGAAAACAGGCGGAATACGCTTGGGGCGCCTATGGCGTCTTTCGTTATTTTTGTCCTTTTACATTCGTTCATTTGACTTTTTGACGACAATTGATTTATACGTGTCTTTTGCCTGTCTCATGTTAGCGCTAAGTTTGATAATAAGGTTTATTAATTACTTAAAATCTCTGCCTCAACTAGTAAATAGAGTATTACTTTATAGTTATTTACCCCTATTTTTAAAACTTTTAAAGTAGTAGTTTAATAATTTCACCAGTTTTTGAAATGACGCTTTTATTTCGAAAATCTCATCAGACCATTTTCTAACGTAGCTAGGTTGGTTTTGTGACATCATAATACAGTTGAATGTTTTACCTAAAATGAACTTGACAAACTAACATTTTATGAACCTTGGAAGTTTAAAATATTTTTTATGATATTAACATTTGTGTAGGTTCATAAACTATTCATTATTTACACTTAGCCTTAATTAACCTAAGTTTGGCCGGTTAACCATTTTAATGGATCTTAAAAGGTGCCTCACCCCTTCCTTTTGAGATAACTAGAATCCTTACCTAGAATTTCTAAAACTAAGCAGACCATATAAAACAGAGTTAACTTTAAACACTACTTAGCTAAATTGGTGTCCTAATTCACCGTTAAAATAATTAGGTGGCGACTCTCTTTAATTAATTAAACCTTCAGAATTTCCTATATGTTGTACCTTAAATTGACCGGTTAAAATGGGGTATAACAATAAACCGATTGGCTAAATCCTGAACATCTAAAGCAAGCGGTCGTTCTCCGGCTGGTATATAAGCAAGACTACCCATGCTGACTGACTTCCAGCTCAAAGCATCGGCCACCACATTGGCCTCCCCTGGGTGATATAAAATGGTAATGTCATAGTCTTTCAACATTTCCAACCATCTTCTCGCCTCATATTCAATTCCTTCTGCTTGAACAGATACTGCAAACTCTTATGATCTGTGAACACCTCACAAGACACACCGTACAGATAATACCTCCTGTTGAACCAAGTCACTGCATGGTTTTGAAGATTGACAAATGCCTACCCAGTTGAACCAGGTCCATCAGGGCAAACATAATCAAACAGGCCCATTGGAACAAGAAGCGTTCATGCACAGGAGATAAACATGATATGTGAATTATCTGTGAACTAAGAGGTTGTCTCCTAAAGCGAAAAGGTTGCAAATTGATAAGAAGATAGAGTTCAAATTCAGCAAGGACAGAAACAATTGAGGAAGTTGAGATGAACACAAACTCTTCCACTAAGGAAGAGTTGCACTAGAACTGAAAAACAACATCTCAACTACTGGCGCTTTAAAATGTTGAAGCATTCCTGTTGAAGAATGGATCGCACAAACAACGAAGTGAAACAAGAACTGAAAGAAAAAATACCAAAGCAATTTTGCAAGCAGAATCCTTGTGCGACGCAAAAGCTACTTGAACCAGCTAGAAGAACCAAATCCATCTGTTATCTTTTGAGTCTAGTTGGTTTGTAGTAGGTGATTAAATATTGTATCTTTCAGCTTTATCTAGAAGCAATTGTAATAGGTACACACTATTCAAGTTAGAGTTAACTTGAAGTTTGTCGCAATTATCTAGAGGCTAGTTTTCCACAAAGGGATTAGAGTTAGTCCTTAGGTTTACAAAAGAGTTTATTTTGTAAATGTTGTTTGGCTCAGAGTTGTAGTGAAGAGTTTGGGAAATTTCTACTGGAAAGTAGGTTGTGGTTTTTTCACCTTTTGAGCCAGGTGTTTTCCACGTAAAATTGTTGTGTTCTTTAAATTCTGCAATTACTTTTAGGCAAACAGTAGAAGTTGGAACACCAAGAAGAACCAGGTTCTTCTATAAAGACTGCACTCAAAAAATTGGACACCACACAAATCACCCCCCCCCCCTCTTGTGTGGTATTGAAGAATAAAACATCAATTGGTATCAGAGCAGGTTATCCTTGAAAAGGCTAACACCTTGGAAAAGATCAAAATGAGTTCACCACCTAGAAACTCGGAGGGTCAATCAACTGCAAGGCCACCACTCTTCAATGGCCAGTATTACTCTTGGTGGAAGAACAGGATGAATGACCACTTGATTGGAGATGACTATGAGCTTTGGGACATAGTCACTGATGGTCCTCTAGCCACCATGAAGAAGACTGCTGAAGGAGTAGATGTACCAAAAACTAGAGCTGACTGCACTGCTGAGGATCTGAAAAAATGGGAGAAGAATGCTAAGGCCAAAAAGTGGCTAGTGTGTGGACTAGGTCCAGACGAGTATAGCAGGATCCAAAGTTGCACCACTGCCAAAGAAATCTGGGATACCTTGCAAGTAGCCCATGAAGAAACACCTCAAGTGAAAAGATCAAGAGGTACTATACTATACTCTCAGTATGAAAACTTTACTATGAAAGAAGGAGAGACAATCCAAGAGATGTACACGAGGTTCACAACTCTGACAAATGAACTCAAGTCTCTTGGTAGAGTCATTCTTGAAGAGGACAAGGTGGAGAAGATCCTGACAAGGGTCTTACCAATTTCCTGGGAAAGTAAAATCACTCATATACAGGAATCCAAAAATATGGCAACCCTCATATTGGATGAGCTAATTGGAAACCTTATTGCGTATGAACTTAGAAGGCAGACAATGAAAATGGATGCTCCAAAGAAGGAAAGGAGTCTAGAACTGAGAATCACTGAGGGAGAATATCTGGAGGAAGATGAGATGTCCATGATCACTAAGGAATTAAGAAACTTCCTCATAAGGAAAAAAGGCATCTCAAGAGGTGGAAACTACAACAAAGCTAAAGCTCCAGAAAGGCCAGTCAATGAGGGATGCTACAAGTGTGGAAAGACTGACCACCATATCAAGAATTGTCCTCAGTGGGAAGTGGATTGGAAAAAGGAGAGATTTGAAAGAAGGAATAGGAAGAAGGAACTGTTCCACCCCAAGAAAACCACAACAAAAGCTATGGTTGCTACTTGGGGGGAAAGCTCAGATGAAGAATATAACATGGTGAGAATAAAGAACAGGCGCTCATGGCAATTAGCGAATCTGATGAGGAATCATATGAAGAACCAGAGGTAAGTATATCCCATCTCAAAAACAAAATAAAGTTCCTATCTAAATAAAAACTCTCTGAGTTGCTACTTGATTTCATCATGATTCCGAAGAAACAACCAAAGAGAAAGAACAACTCTCTAAAGAATGTGCAATGCTAAAAGCAAATGCCTGAACCTGGAAATCAGAGTAAGTGAATCTGAAAAGAAAAGCATTGTCTTGTTAAATAAGGTTCATCCACTTGAAACTAAGATCCTAGATCTAAAATCTGAAAAATTAAAATTAAAGCTAGGATCTAGTAAAAAGACTGTTTATCATTCTCGTATCATGTTAGAAGAAAATGTGGGAAAACTAAAAGATAAGATGTGTACCAAAGATAAACAGATAAGGACACTTAAAGAAGAACTTGGTAAAGTCAAACATGAATTAGATCGAACTTGTAAATGGAATAAATCCTCTGATGCCTTGACATGGCTTCAAGAAAATCATAGTAGCAATCAGAGAGGACTTGGCTTTGGGAGTCAATTGCCCAAGTGGGATCCCAAAGGCAAGTATCTCACTCTCCCTGAAAATAAAATTTGCACCTATTGTGGTAAGACTGGTCATTACAAAATTGAGTGTACTGTAAAAGAGCAGGCCACTCGAAAAAATGAGAGTTTTGTTAAAAAGAAAAACTGGTTACCAAATTGGGCCAGAAAAAGCTTAATTCATCCTTTCTCTCATAGAAGAGGACCCAAACTAGTTTGGGTTCTTAAGACTAACCCCTGATTTCTTTTTGTAGGTTCAAGTGAGAGGAACCAGCCAAATTTGGTACTTGGATAGTGGCTGCTCAAACCTATGACAGGGAACAAGGAACAGTTCCTTTCACTTGAAAACCTCAAAGGAGGAAATGTCTCCTTTGGAAATGGAAAGAAAGGTGAAATTATAGGGGTTGGTAAGGTAGGTAAGGATGACACACGTTCCATTGAACATGTGTACTTGATAGATGGCTTGAAATATAGCCTGATCAGTGTGTCACAATTGTGTGACAGAGGTAACCTGGTTGCTTTCACTTCCACAAAATGTTTTATGATTAACCTGCTTACTGACAAGATTGTTTTGCAAGGAAAAATAATGAATAACATCTATGTCATAAACTTGTCNGCATGTGCAAGGAGGAAGCAGGTAAGATCCTCATTCAAAAGCAAGAAAATGGTCAGTACCACCATGACGTTGGAACTGGTTCACATGGACTTATGTGGTCCTATGAGAACTCTGAGCAGAGGTGGTAAGAAATATGTAATGGTGCTAGTTGATGATTACTCAAGGTTCACTTGGACCTTATTTCTGACATCTAAAGATGAAGCATTTGATATGTTCACTTCATTTGTTAGAAAAACTCAAAAACAGTTAGGAAATCAACTAGCATCAATAAGATCTGATCATGGTACTGAATTTGAGAATGCAAAGTTTGCTGAGTTCTGTGATGAACATGGTATCAATCACAACTTTTCTGCCCCTAGAACCCCACAGCAAAGTGGGGTTGTTGAAAGAAAGAACATAACTTTTGAAGACATGGCTAGAACCATGCTTCTCTCTAGAAAACTACCCCACAGCTTCTGGGAAGAAGCAATAAATATTGCATGCTACATAATAAATAGATACATGACCAGGCCACTGGTAGAGAAAACTCCTTATGAATTACTTAAAGGGAGAAAGCCCAACATATCCCACCTTAGGGCTTTCGGATGCAAGTGCTTTGTGCACAACAATGGCAAAGATTCCCTAGGTAAATTTGATCCCAGAAGTGATGAGGGAGTATTCTTGGGATATTCATCACATAGCAAAGCTTATAAAGTATACAATAAAAGAACTATGTGTGTAGAGGAGAGTGTGAATGTTGTTTTTGATGAAACTCTTTCTGAGAGACAGGAACCAGAAGATGAGGAGCTTGGACTGGTCAGAAGTAGTGAACAAATTGAAGCAATTATGGAAGATGGAGCAGGTGATGGACTAGGTCCAACTACCCCGAGAAACATGACAGGGCAACTCAAAAGCAAATTACTCTGGACCTTGGCCCTGATCCTGTTCCACAACAACAAGACATCATGGGATCATCTAGGAGTGAACAATTGGTGCTCAAACCACAAAAATATCAGATTTCTCACCCTCTTGAGAACATCATAACATATTTGACATCCGGAATCAAAACAAGATCCTCTTTGAAAAATCTTTGTGCGTTTGATGCTTTTCTATCCTTGATCGAACCAAAGAACATTACTGAAGCCTTATAGGATGTTGACTGGGTAAATGCCATGCAAGAAGAGCTGAATCAATTTGAAAGAAATCAAGTATGGCACTTGGTACCCAGACCATTAGAGAGATCAGTGATTAGCACAAAGTGGGTCTTCAGGAACAAACTCGATGAGGATGGAACTGTTACAAGAAAAAAGGTCAGACTGGTTGTCCAAGGATATAGTCAAGAAGAGGGAATTGACTATGATGAGATCTTTGCTCATGTGGCAAGATTGGAGGCAATCAGACTTCTTATAGCATTTGCTGCACACATGGAATTCACTCTCCATCAGATGGATGTAAAGAGTGATTTCCTCAATGGCTATCTAAAGGAAGAAGTATTTGTATAACAGCCTCTAGGTTTTGAAAGCAAGGAGTCACCTGACCATGTATACAAAATTGACAAGGCTTTGTATGGACTCAAACAAGCACCAAGAGCATGGTATGAGTGGCTATCAAAATTCCTGCTAGAACATGGATACAAACGAGGTAAAATTGACAGTACCTTGTTCTTAAAGGAAAAAGGTAAGGATCTCATGGTTGTGCAAATATATGTGGATGATATCATATTTGGGGCGACCTCTGAAAATTGAGTAAGGAATTTGCTAAGCTTATGGGGAGTGAGTTTGAGATGAGTATGATGGGTGAGCTAAATTTCTTTTTAGTCTTTCAAATCAAGCAAAACTCAAGTGGAACAATGATCCATCAACAAAAATATGTGAAGGAATTGCTCAAAAGATTTAAAATGGAAGACTCAAAAGAAATTGACACCCCCATAGCCACAGCTACTACATTAGATGTGGATGAACCTGGTTCATCCGTTGATCAGAAGCTATACATAGGGATGATTGGGTCTTTATTATATCTCACTGTCAGCAGACCTGATATTGTGTTCAGTGTATGACTGTGTGCTAGGTTTCAGGCAAATCCAAAGGAGTCCCATCTAACTGCAGTGAAGAGAATTCTGAGATATCTGAAAGGCACTACTGATTTATGCCTTTGGTATCCTAAAGGTAGTAACTTCGACCTTGTAGGATATGCTGATGCAGATTATACCGGTTTCCTGGTTGACAGGAAAAGTACTTCATGCATGGCTCACTTTTTGGGCCCTTGCCTTGTGTCTTGGGCCACCAAGAAACAAAATTCAGTAGCCTTGTCCACTGTTGAGGCTGAATATGTGGTTGCAGCCTCATGTTGTGCTCAGTTGCTATGGATCAGGCAACAACTCATGGACTTTGGTATAGAGGTTGGATGCATTTCTATTTTCTGTGACAACACTAGTGCAATTAGTATGACGAAGAACCCAGTTCATCATAAAAGAACTAAGCACATAGATGTTAGACACCATTTCCTAAGGGATAACTATGAAAAATGAATGATCTCAATCGAATTTTGTGCTACTGACAATTAAATTGCAGATATCTTTACTAAAGCACTGAGTAGGGAGCATTTTGAGAGAAACCGGCTTGAATTAGGGATGATTAAGATCACCTAATTGAAAAACAAAAATGAAAAAAGATTTTGGCTAGAAACACTAAAATAGATAATTAACCAGACTAATCATTGCTCAGTATCATGACTTTACTGACATACTCTCTAGCCATGTATTAATATGATTCCCTGGTTGCTAATGATGTTTTTCTATCTTTGTAAATTGTGGCAAATTAAAGACTATAACACGATGAACCTGGTTCATTGCTGCTGGTTCATCTGACTGACAAGGTACGTGCTCATCTCCATACACTTATTGAAATTATAGTCACACGTGAGCAGGACTCTATCTATATTTGGTTCATTTCAAATTCTCAGTACTTATCCCTAAAATGAACCCGTTTCAAGAAGTCCTATCGTATCTTAGTTAGCCTAGATTTCGGGATTCCTAACCGTCTAATCAATGACACTCTTACAGCGATTAGACTCCCACTTGCCTAATAAATCTTCCCATTGTAGAATTAATGACCCCATATTTAAAAGGCCATCATTAACTCCCCTATTCAAAAGCATAACCGTCGAACCTAGTTTTTTATTCCTCTTAAACCAAAACTGATCAACTTTCTTCTCTTGCAAATTCTTCATAAAAATGTCTTCACCACCCCCTACTTCATCTTCCTCACCTACCCCTGATTATGGGGACGATGATTCTTGTTCTAATTCTCCATCAGTATACATTTCACATTCTCCAGTCATATCTTCAACCCCCCAAAACCCTCCAGTTCTTGAACCTACACCAAACCCTACTTCAGCCCCCAGGGCACGTAGAGTGAAAGTTTTGGCCAGAAAATCAGTTGCTTCTGGTTCTCGTGCCAAATTTTTAGAAGAAATACTTCAAGCTAGCAAGGTCCAAGATTCTGAATCCTCCTGTGAATCCTTCAAATTCGCTAATGAGGATGAAGCACCAGGTTCATCAGACACTGAACAGAGAAATCTTGAAGTTGGGTCTGCAACTGATATGGCTGAAAATAGATTTGTTTTGGTTGGGTCGATTGTGGATGTAGAGGAACCGGATAGGTGGAGAAAACTTGGTAAAAATATAAACCTTGAGAGAGAGGGAGAAGGGAGCTCAGTAAGGGGATCTGGGGTGGACGGTGCCACTCTGGCTATTTATGGTCCCGCTCCTGTGATTGATGAGGAAGGAGTCACAGGTTTAGGGGTAAGCATTAATGGGGAAGCAGCAGCAGGTCTGGAGAGCCTACAACAATCAATAGATGAACCTGGTTCATCTATTGAGGAGACGTTGGCTGAGATGTTGAGGAAGCTGGGGGAGTCCTATAATCCCAAAAAGAAGAGAACTTCAAAGTCCAAGATGGCTAATACCCCAGTTCCACCAAAGAAGAGGAAAGCTTCATTATCTGTTGATGCTCCTGCCCCAAAGATTCGTACTACTAGAAGTGCTGTTAGGAAAGGAGAAGAAGAATTGGAAAGAGCTCTGGGAGAGAGCAAAAAGAAGAAGGCTGCCAAGGGAAAGACAAAAGTTGGAGGGCCTATTGAGGCAGTTCCTGTTGATGACGATGCGATGGACCTGGTCCATCATGAGGAGCAGCCTGCTCCAGTTGTGGTTGAGACACCTAAACCCAAGAAAGCTAAGGCTTCTTCCAAGAAGTCATCATTTGTGTCTACCACACCCTCAACCATTGCAAAGATGACCAGGTCTAAGTCAAAGAAAGTCAAGATTTCTAATGATGAGGAATGGAGTGGAGGAGAAGAGGAAGTGTCTGGTGAAGAGACTGACAAACTCACATTTGGCAAGCGTACTATCTTGAAAGAAAGCTGGTTAGAGACCTTGAGGAATCAGGGATGATTTTACTCATGGATACCCTGGATGTGCAAGGGTGGAAGGACATGGTTCTTCACCTTGAAGGAAGGCTGGCTAGGAATGAGTTGGTTGAATTTATGGCCAACGCAGTGGTCATTGATGGCAGGATATCTACCTGGGTTCAAGGAGTTGACCTCTCATTTGATGCAAAGGAGTTGGGGGAGATACTGAATATCCCTGCTGAGGGTTATGATGATTATACAAGGAAAAGATGGCCTAATATGGATGGTATGTCCTCAGCTCTCAACATCACCAGGTTTTTCTGTGAAAATGAACAAGAACCTGAGCCCAGGGCAGTATTCAAGAGCGATATGCGACCTCAACACAAACTGTTCTTTGAATTTGTTATCAAGTTTCTGCTGCCAAGACAAGAGTGAAGGCACATTGCCATCTACATGGACCTCACGCTTATGGAATGCTTGTACAGGGGTAAGCAAATCAATTGGCCTGCTTTCATCATCCAGCTCTTGGACAGAGTTGTGAATGGAGCCAAGGCACACGTTATACCATATGGTTTTATTTTGACTGTTGTGCTTGCCTACTTCAAGGTTCCAGTGAAGAAAGCTGAAATGGCTACTGCTAAGGACTTCTTTAGGAGGAATACGCTGCTGACTTGTGATTACATTGTTAATATTCCAGACGATGAACCTGGTTCATCCAGGAAACAGCCTATTAATAACACGGTCAGGTCACTTGTGTAGGAAGGTGAGATAAAGGATGCGGAGATCCTTCGATTAAAAGCTCGCCTTATTGAGGTTGAAGCTGAGAGGGATGCTCTCAGAACTGAATTAGCCAAAGAGAAGGAGAAGAATGAGGGTGTTCTTCAACAAATGCTCTCCCTTATTCAAGCCAAGACCACAACTTCATCTGCCCCTTCCCAGCCCTAGGAGTCCAGTGCCACCAAAACCCTTTCAATGCCCAGTTTGGGATTTTATCTTGTTCTATTTTTTTTTGTTCTGCTCATGGTTGCGACTATTTTTAATTCATTTTGTGTATGGTGCTTGATCTATGATCTAATCAATGAATTTTCTTTTTGGTTATTGATTCTGTCTCAGTTTCTTAAATAGCTTACATTTGATTGGTTTCTTTTGATGATTAATCATGCTTTGCACCTGCAGTTGCCTCAATGGCCATGAGTAATTGTTAATAACTCTGGTAAGTTTATCATTTTTCAACTTTTCGATGATGCCAAAAGGGGGAAGATATGTGCTTCAAAATTTTTGTGATATTTATAACCTAATGAACCTGGTCTCTCTATGAGAAATGCTTAAAAAACTTTACAAAGTATCTATGTTGGATTGAAGTATGTACAGGGTTAAGCATAGAGTTTGTAATCATCAAAAAGGGGGAATTTGTTGAACCAAGTCACTGCATGGTTTTGAAGATTGACAAAGTCCTACCCAGTTGAACCAGGTCCATCAGGGCAAACATAATCAAACAGACCCATTGGCACAAGAAGCGTTCATGCACAGGAGATAAACATGATCTGAGAATTATCTGTGAACTAGGAGGTTGTCTCCTAAAGCGAAAAGGTTGCAAATTGATAAGAAGATAAAGTTAGAATTCAGCAAGGACAGAAACAATCGAGGAAGTTGAGATGAACACAAACTCTTCCACCAAGGAAGAGTTGCACTAGAACTGAAAACAACATCTCAACTACTAGCGCTATAAAATGTTGAAGCATTCCTACTGAAGAATGGACCGCACAAACATAGAAGTGAAACAAGAATTGAAAGAAAACTTACCAAAGCAATTTTGCAAGCAGAATCCTTGTGCGACTCAAAAGCTACTTGAACCAGCTAGAAGAACCAATTCTATCTGTTATCTTTTGAGTCTAGTTGGTTTGTAGTGGGTGACTAAATATTGTACTTTCAGTTTTATCTAGAAGCAATTGCAATAGGTACACACTGTTCAATTTAGAGTTAACTTGAAGTTTGTCGCAATTAGCTAGAGGCTAGTTTGCCACAAAGGGATTAGAGTTAGTCCTTAGGTTTACAAAAGAGTTTATTTTGTAAATGATGTTTGGCTCAGAGTTGTAGTGAAGAGTTTGGGAAAATCCTACTGGGAAGTAGGTCGTGGATTTTCACCTTTTGAGCCAGGTGTTTTCCACATAAAATTGTTGTGTTCTTTAAATTCTGCAATTATTTTTCCGCAAACAGTAGAAGTTGGAAGACCAAGAAGAACTAGGTTCTTCTATAAAGACTGCACTCAAAAAATTGGACACCACACAAATCACCCCCCCCCCCCCCCCCCCTTGTGTGGTATTGAAGTATAAAACATCACCTCCAAATCTTCAACGCATGGACAGTGGCTGCTAACTCTAAATCATGAACTAGATAATTCTTCTCATGAACCTTTAGCTGACGAGAAACATAGGCTATAACCTTGCCATCCTGCATCAACACTGCACCAAGTCCCACCTGTGAAGCATCACAATACACGGTGTAGGGCCCTGAACCTGTGGGCAAAACTAACAGCGATGTCGTGGTCAAGGTTGTCTTGAACTTCTGAAAGCTCACCTCACACTCATTAGACCACCTGAATTGGGCACCCTTCTGAGTCAACTTGGTCATCGGGGCTGCAATAGATAAAAAGCCCTCCACACTCCGAATCTTTGTAGCTGAGGTGGGTCTAGGCCAATATCTGACTGCTGAAATCTTCTTGGGATCCACCTGAACCCTCTGCCCACGCCACATGGCCCAGAAATGCAACCAAACTCAACCAGAACTCACACTTCAAAAATTTGGCATACTACTGATTGTCCTTCAGAGTCTGGAGGACGACTCAAAGGTGTTGCTCATGCTCCTCTCGGCTGCAAGAGTATATCAATATATCATCAATGAAAACAATAACAAACGAGTCCAAATAGGGCATGAACACTCGGTTCATCAAATCCATAAAAGCAGCTAGGGCATTTGTCAACCCAAATGACATCACCAAGAACTCATAATGCCCATACCGAGTGAGAAAGGCCGTCTTAGGGGCATCAGACGCCCTAATCCTCAACTGATGGTAACCAGATCTCAAATCAATCTTTGAAAACACAGTGGCACCCTGAAGCTGGTCAAACAAATCATCAATCCTTGGCAAAGGAGACTTATTCTTAAGAGTAACCTTGTTCAATTGCCGGTAATCAATGCACATTCTCATTGTGCCATCTTTCTTCTTAACAAACAACACTGGCGCACCTCAAGGAGAAACACTAGGCCAGATAAAGCCTTTAGCTAGCAAATCCTGCAACTGATCCTTCAACTCTTTTAACTCTGACGGGGCCATACGATATGGCGGTGTAGAAATGGGCTGAGTGCCCGGAGCCAAATCAATGCAAAAGTCAATATCCCTGTCGGGTGGCATACCTGGCAGGTTAGCAGGGAATACCACTGGAAACTCACGGACAACGAGCACAGACTCCATAGAAGGAGCCTGGGCACTAGAATCACAGACATAAGCCAAATATGCCAAACAACCCTTCTCGACCATGCGTCGAGCTTTCATATATGAAATAACTCCACCGGAAGAATGACTAGGAGTTCCCCTCCACTCCAATCGAGGTACTCCCGGTAAGGCCAAGGTCACAGTCTTGGCATGACAGTCCAGAATAGCATGGTAGGGAGATAACCAATCCATCCCCAAGATTACATCGAAATCAACCATATCAAGAAGCAAAAGATCTACACGAGTCTCAAGACCACCAATAACCACTATACAAGAACGGTAGACTCGATCAACCACAATGGAATCACCCACCGGTGTAGATACATATACAGGAGTTCCCAGGGAATCACGGAGCATAAGTAGATAAGGAGAAAAATATGAAGACACATAGGAGAATGTAGACCCCGGATCAAATAAAATCGAAGCATCTCTGCTACAAACTGAAACCATACCTGTAATGACTACATCAGAGGACTCAGCCTCAGGTCTGGCGGGAATAGCATAGCATCGGGGCTGGGCCCCACCAATCTGAACATCCCTGGGTCGACCTACCGCGGCTTGACCTCTACCTCTCATAGCATGTCCTCAACCTCTAACTGTTTGGCCTCCACCTCTGGCACCACGACCTCCACCCCTAGCTGGCTGAGGGGGTGGGGGTGCACCTAGTGCGGGAACCATAGCACGGGAAACCTGATACTGAGAACTACTAGAAGCTCGGGGGAAATACCTAGCAATGTGCCTTGGAACACACAAGAGTAACAAGACCTCTGCTGCTGAGACTGTTGGCCCTGAAACTGCCCATGTCGACTAGAATAGCCACTCTGAAAGCTCTGACGCGGCGGTGCACTGATAGGAGCGGGTGGAGCACTACGGGAAACCTGAAGCGTTGACTGGAATGGCCTAGGAGGATGACCTCTGCCAAAAGAATCTCTTCCTCCAGATGAGGCACCACTGAATCGGCCAAAATGACGAGGCCTCTTGTCATACCCCTGACCACTGCCCTGTGATAAGACCATCTCAATCCGCCTTGCCACATTGGCCGCCTCCTAAAATGAAATATCAGTACCTATCTCTCTGGCCATCTGAAGTCTAATCGGCTGAGCTAGCCCCTTAATAAACCTCCTCACTCTCTCTCAGGCAGTGGGGAGTATCATAATAGCATGTCTGGCCAAAGTGATAAAATGGGTCTCATACTGGGTAACTGTCATAGAGCCCTGCTGGAGATGCTCAAACTGCCTCCTAAGATCCTCTCTCTGGGTAACTGGTAGAAACTTTTCCAAGAATAACTCGGAGAACTGAGCCCAAGACAAAGGCGAAGACCCAGCTGGTCTGGTCAAGCAATAGTCCCTCCACAAAGTCTTGGCGGTACCAGAAAGACGGAATGTAGCAAAATCAACCCCATTGGTCCCTACGATCCCCATGTTCTGGAGAACCTCATAGAAACTGTCTAAGAAATCCTGGGGGGGTCTCTGATTATGCACCAGTGAAAGTAGTAGGAAATAACTTGGTGAACCGATCCAATCTCCTCAATACATCGGCAGACATAGCTGCTCCCTCAACTACTCGTGCCACAATACCCGGCTGATCTACTCCAGCTGTCTGAGGTGCTGGAGTCTGGAACTGCGAAGCTAACTGCTCTGGTGTGCGGGTAGCAAGAGTCTGGGCCCCTCCCCCAGCCTGAGATACGATTGGTGCTATAGGAAGTAAACTGGTCTAAGCCACGCTCTCCATAAGGCCCACTAAGCGGACCAGAGCGTCCTGAAGAACCGGGGTGGCAATGAACCCCTCTGGGACCTGAGCTGGTCCAACCGGAACCGTCTGAGCAGGAACCTCACCGGCAAAATCTACCTGTGGGTCCTCTACTGGGGTTGTTGCTCTGGGTTGAGCTCTGCCCCTGCCTCGGCCTCTAGCACGGCCTCGGCCTCGTCCTCGGCCCCTCGTAGGAGCTGCAACTGGAGGATCCGAATTCTGATCGGTGGATGAGGAAGCACGCATTCTCTCCATCTGCGAGAAAATGGAATAGAATTTCAATTAGCATTTAGAATTCAAATCGCACGACAGAGAAGAATAGATGTGAAGTTATTCCTAACTTTGCAGCTATTGGGGGATAAGTACAGACGTCTCCGTACCGATCCCTCATACTCTACCAATCTTGTCCGTGAATTGTGAGACCTAGGCAATCTAGTTCTCTGATACCAACTTGTCACGACCCGAAATTCCCTCCATCGGGATCGTGATGGCGTCTAACGTTGAACCCGCTAGACAAGCCAACGCATTTAATCATACCTATTAAAAGCCTTTACTATTAAATGACAACAGGTTAAAATCAACTTTCTATAATTAACAGCATAAAATAAGAACAGAATAAAGGTTTACATAGCTAAATCCACAAACTTAACAAAGTATTTTAAGCTAGTCAACCCGGATCTTTGGAGTCACAACTCACGGACCGTCTAAGAATAGTACACAAAATAGTCTGAAAGAGGTAAATACATATGTTTCTGAAGTACAAAAATCAGAAATGAAATGGAATAAGGAAGGGGACACCAAGGCCTGCGGATGCCTGCAGGTCTACCTCAGTGTCTCCGGTGGACTGAAGGATACTCCCTCGATCAGTGTCCACTGAGTTCGGTACCGTAATCTGCACAACATAAAGAAGTGCAGGTGTAGCATCAGTACAACCGACCCCATGTACTGAGTAAGTGTCGAGCCTAACCTCGGCGAAGTAGTGACGAGGCTAGGACACGACAATTAATAAACACATGTTCAATTCAATAATATATAAAAGAAATAATGACAGGAAGTAAACGATTAAGTACAAAAAAAACGGGGAAGAACATGCTGGGGAAAAAGGGGAAAAACAATTATTGAATATCAGAACAAGGCAACAGTCTAATTATCAAAATAACAACAGGAAATAACAACATAGAACAAACAAGTGCACGGCATCACCTTTTGTGCTTTACTCTTATCCTCACCAAAACAAGTGCACGGCATCACCCTTCGTGCTTTTATTCTCATCCTCACCAAAACAAGTGCACGGCATCACCATTCGTGCTTTTACTCTCATCCTCACCAAAACAATAAATAAATAAAATCGAGACGGCATTTTCCTTAGTGCTTTTAATATCATATCATGTCACGGCATCACCCTTCGTGCTTTTACACTCTTCCTCACAATGCAATAAATAAATACACGACATCACCCTTCGTGCTTTACACTCTTCCTCACAATGCAATAAATAAATACACTGCATCACCCTTCGTGCTTTACACTCTTTCTCACCCAAACAATATCAAGAATAACAGTTTGGCAAGGAAAATCAACAACATAAATCATAAATCACAACATCCCGGCAAGGGAACAACAACAGAAATAATATCGTCCCGGCAAGGGACACAACTATACCCAATCTCGCTCGAGTGTATAACTTAACAAAATAATCCTTAACCGAACAATTAATCAACAGTGTTCACAACCAAGTATTTCCAACAATTGACTAACCTCCAAAAATGAAATCTACTCCATAACACAGTAAATCTCGAAGAAAACACATATATCATAAAAACCGACTCACTGGCATGCTTGACAACAATGCATAGGTACTCGTCACCTCACCTATACATTGAACATGGAATAAACATGTAGCACATATGACTCAACACCTATTCCCTCAAGCTAAGGTTAGGCCAAACACTTACCTCGATGCCACGAACACAATTCAAGCCTTAACTACCGCTTTACCTCTTGATTCCACCACCAACTCGTTCGTATCTAGCCACAAGTTACTTAATTAAATCAATAAATGCTAAATGAATCAATTCTAATGCATGGAAATGAGTTTTCTAAAGTTTTTCCCAAAAAGTCAAAAATTGACCCCTGGCCCGCTTGGTCCAAACCCGAAATACGGACCAAAATCCGATTACCCATTCACCCATGAGCCCGGATATATAAATGGCTTTGGAATCCGGCCTCAATTTGAGGTCTAAATCCCTAAATTTTAATATTCTTAGGTTTTACCCAGAATTCCCAATTCCACCATGAAAACCCTAGATTCTAGGATGAAATCTTGTAAAACGAAGTAAAGGAGTAAAGAAAATGAGTTAGAAATCACTTACTAATGTTTTGGAGAAGAAAGTGTGTTTGGAAAATCGTCTCTTATGTTTTTAGGGTTTTGAAAATTGAAAAAAAAAACTGAAAATCCCGTTTAAATATACCCCCCTCAGGGCCCCATCGCGGACCGCACAAAAGAGGAGTGCGGTCACAAAGGCCCTTCCGCGGACCGAACAAAGACGACCGCGGCCGTGAAGGCCCTTCCGCGGACCGCACAAAGACGACCGCGGCCGCGAAGGCCCTCCGCGGTCCGCACAAAACCAATTGCGGACCTCGCTGGTGGATTCAGAGGTCTGCACTTCTGTGACCTGCGTCAGCTATGTTTTAAGCCTAACAACATCACGGGACCTACCCGAAACTCACCCGAGCCCTCGTAACTTCAAATCAAATGTGCACAAATCCTAGAAAACATCCTACGGGCTTATTCGTGTAATCAAATCACCAAAATAATATCATAAACATCGAATTAGACCTCAAAATCAATGAAATTTCTCAAAACTTGTTTAAACATCAAATTTTGCATTTTATGTTTGAATCACGTCAAATGGATTCCGTTTCTTACCAAACTTTACAGACAATACATATAAATCATGTCGAACCTATACCGACTCCGGAACCATAATACGGGCCCGATATCACAGGTTTCACATAATATTTCACCTTCAAAAACCTTTATATTTTCAGAAAACAGTTTCTTTTAAAAAATCATTCTCGGACTTGGGACCTCGGAATTCGATTTCGGGCATACGCCCAAGTCCCATATTTTCCTACGGACTCTCTGGGACCGTCAAATCACAGGCCTGGGTCCTTTTACCAAACATGTTGACCAAAGTCAACTATATCAAAATTTCCAACACAAAATTGCCATTTTATCAGTTTTTCACATAACGGCTACATGCCCGGGCTGCGTACGCAAATCGAGGTGGGATAGAAGGAGGTTTTTATGGTCTCGGAACACAGATTTAGCTAGAAATATACGGGATGACCTTTTGGGTCATCACAGTTTCTTCTTCTTCTTTTTCTTGAATGCAAAATGAGTTTGTTAAATTAGTTGTTGCTTTGACAATTTGGTGATTGAGATTTGTTTTTATGAAATTTAAAATTTATGTTTTTGTCACAAATCCCAACCAATAAAGGGTCGATATGGCGCCTAACACCATTTGCTAGGCAAGCCAACACAACTGATAATATGAAAAGCAATAAATAACCAACAACCGAACGAATAACATTTCGTGAAACAACTTTGTGATAACATAGTAAGTTCTAAAACCAACAGCTAACGTTAAACCACCCCAAGATTTGGTGTCACAACTACATGAGCTTCTAGATCCAACTAAATACAAGGTTCTGAAATAAATGCAACACTATCCGAAAAAAGGGAAACAATAAAATAAAGGTAGGTTAATGACTAAACGCCTGCGGACGTGGTGCGGCTTTACCTCGAATCACCAACGCAGTATCTGCCAAGCACCTCTTGGGCTCCTCTTGTACTGAAGTTAAGATCTGCACAAAAAGTGCAGAAGTGTAGTATGAGTACAAACGATCTAATGTACTCTGTAAGTCAAGCCTAACCTCGACGAGGTAGTGACGAGGCTAAGACAATATACTTACAATTAATAACTGAGTAGTATATAAAAGAATAATAAGTAAAGGGTCAGATGAAACAACAGAGCAGGGTCATGTAGAGGGGAAATAGACATAAACAATAAATAAAGCATCATGAAGTAAACCTCTTTCCAAAATGGGTAACGAAACCACCAAGTCAAAATTCTCATTTCCAAATATCATGTAAAATAATGAAATCAAAAAACTCGCACAACATCATCCTTAGTGCATTTACTCTCATCCTCACCATATTAGATAAATGCAAGTGCACGATATCACCCTTCGTGATTTTACTCTCATCCTCGCATGAACTTAATAATAATGCATATGCACGGCATCACCCTTCATGCTTTAACCTCTCATGATAGATAAGAATGTGCACGGCATCACCCTTCGTACTTTTGTCCTTACATTACTCAATTAATGATATTAATATGCAAACGAGGCACGACAATACCCTTCGTGCATTTCACTTTTCCACACCAAGCAACAACAACCCAAAGTAGCAAGCAACGTGGGAAGAAAATTTTGAGCTCAACAATAGTGTTAGAGTAAGCAAACTCAACTTTCAATATCACAACAATTTCAGCATAATCAATAAACATGAAAGTTAATAGTCAAAGAATATACGATCTATCTAAGGCATGGATGACAAAGTAAATGAAACAATACGGTACAAATAAGTCAAATTCGACCCCATGCTTTAGCTCATGACAACGCATATACACTTGTCACCTTGCATATATGCAGTCTTCACAAATAATTCACATAGTGAATAAGTCAACAAGTCCTAATTCCCTCAAATCAAAGTTAACCACGATACACACCTCTTTCCGCAATAAAATCACAATAAACCACGTCTTTTCCTTTTGAACAAGTCTCCAAACCAACCGAATCTAGTCAATTATCATTCAAACAATTCAAAATAAGCTTTAAAAACTACCCAATGATAGAAAAAAGGTTCAATTTTGATCATATTTGATAAATTCAACAAAAGTCAACCACGGGTTTACTTGGTCGAAATCCAAGATTCGAACCAAATCCCAATTATCCATTCAACCTCGAGTCCGTTTAAATGATTTGTTTAGAAATCCGACCTCAATTCTAGGTCTAAATACAATTTTACCAAATCCCTAAATTCTACACTATCACGACCCAAAATTCCCTCCCTAGGATATTGTGATGACACCTAGTCTCTAAGACTAGGTAAGCCTAACAATATGCGGAAATATTAAATAAGAGATTAAAACTCGAACATCCCAATAATTTCATAAATAGAATCTACCAAAATTCAACTAGTACAATCGCAAAACTTGGTGAGATATAAGTCACAAACTCTAGATACAGTACCGAATAATCCTATACATCACTGTCTATAAAAATGTAAGAAAATAAGGAAGGACATGGTAGAATGAGACTCTGAGGCATGCAGACGCAGGTGGGTGTACCTTGAAGTCTCCAAAAGCGAACAACTCAGCGTGCTAATACCGGGGCTGGAGGATGTATCTGGATCTACATAAAAATATGTACAGAAGCGTAGTATGAATACACCACAATGGTACCCAGTAAGTACCAAACCTAACCTCAGTAGAGTAGTGACGAGGTCAGGTCAAGGCCCTACTGGAGATAATAAGAAATAAGACAGAAGACATAATGATATAATGATAATGGCAAAACAAGTGAAACAATAAAGAATTTACGAAAAGTTAACAACACTGAATCAAGGCAATCAATATAACACGAATGGAAGACAAGGATTTTACATGTTAAAGAAAACAACAACCAAACAAATACAGCAAATAGAGAATAACAGCGGCACTCCGAGGTACTGCCTCGTATTCCCGAATCATAAAATCAACTCACAATATTTTCTTATATCACCGCGGGGACCTTTACATATAGTTTTTGTTAAAAATCATTTTTCCAGAAATAGCACCTGCGTTTAAGCCCACCTTAGCACACTGCATGAATTCTAGTAGTTCCCCTACTAGCCACGCGTATCAAGCTCATATTATCTCTGCATATGCGTTTCAAAACTTATACCTTGTACCACCGCATGCGTATCAATAATAACAACGACACGGCAGAAACTTCTTGCAAATAGCAACAACATCATGGTAGAAACCTCGTGCAAACAACCAAACAATCACCTCAACAATAACACGAATGCCAAACAAAAAAAATAAGTAAAATGACATTTCACAACTTATACCTTGCCTCAGTAGAAACCACGGGCTTTGCAACTCAACACCAAAGTCTACAGTAAAATATTTCAAGGATAGCAATTTCAAGTAAATAATTCCACAGTTAAATAATAAATACGGGATTAAGAAAGTAAGTAATTCAACTAAACGTGTAGTACAAGTTACACATAAGTGATAAGACAAGTAGACATATGAAGTTAGACTAGGTCTGATGACTACAACATGTTAAAGCAACTCAATTAAAGCAAGGAAAGGAAACTACATAGCTAAAAATCGGAATTTTACATTTAGCCTGTGTACGCGCTCATCACCTTGCATAAATGACTTTCATATATCACAATTATCACAACAATACCAAATCCTAAGGGGAATTTCCCCCAGACAAGGTTAGACAAGTCATTTACCTCAAATCGCGCTAAATCAATCAACTAAAAGGCCTTTCCCTTGATTTTCCAACTCCGAACGACTCGAATCTAGCTAAAATAGTTTCATGTTATATATAACTATAAGAAATTAATTTAAACATTAAAATTATGATCTTAGCAAAGAATTAAAAAATAGGCCCAAAAGGTCGACCTGGGTCCGCGTCTCAGAACATTACCAAAATTAAAAATTCGAAAACTCATTCAATATCGAGTCCAACCATACAAGAATTTCAAATCCGACCTCATTTCGCGTTTCAAATCTAAAATATTTACTCTAAGAACTTCTACACTTATTTCCCAATTTCAAACTCCAAAACACCAATTAAATGACGAAATTATCAATAGATTCTTGAGAATTAATCAAAAACGAGTTAGAATTCCTTAGTCCAAATTCCTCTCTGAAAATCCCTAAAACTTTTGACTCAAACCGAGCTCTCAAAGTCCCAAAATGAAAATGAAGTAAAACCCTCGAAAAATCTCCTTTTCTGCCCAGTTACGACGCACTTGCGACCAAACTGCCGAAGATTCAGAAAAACCATCACAGGTGCGGACTTCACTTAAGTCCACAGGATACGCTTCTGCGAGCCAAAGGACGCACGCGCGCGTGTGGGCCTACGACAAAATGTGTCGCACCTGCGACCACAGTCGCTCATGCGCTTCTCCTCACCGCATAAGCGAAGCCGCTTCCGCGAAAAATGTTCCGCTTCTGCGCCCCCAAATAGGCATGACCAAAACCGCATTTGCGACCAAGAGTTCGCTTTTACGAGCCTGCACCTGCGGCCAATCCCTCGTGTGTTTCGAGCTTGTCAGCCAGCCACACCATTGCCCCCTTCGCAAATGCATTAACTATTTCGCAAATGTGAACGGGTGATCGTATTTGCGAAAACTGCAGCACCAGCGCACCTGCTGCTATGAAACATGTCCAAACCAAACTGAAACACGTTTGAAACTCACCCGAGCACCCGGGGCTCCACACTAAACTTCTACACAAGTCTAAAAATATTGTACGAACTCGCTCGCTATCTCAAAACACCAAAATAAAATCCAAAACCACAAATTGGATACCAAAACACAATAGAGATTACAATGAAACTCAAGAATCGCTAAAATCACAACCACGCGTCCAATTCTTACCAAATCAACTCGGAATGACACCAAAATTTGCATACAAGTTCCAAATGAAAAAATGGGCCTATTCCAAGTCCCGAAACCAAAACCCGAACACGATAGCCTTAAAGTCAAACTTAAAAAATTTCAAAACCTTTAAATTGCCAATTTTTGGCAAAACAAGCCAAATCAACCTAGGAACCTCCAAATCCAATTTTAAGTATACGCCTAAGTCCAAAATAACTATATGAACCTATTGGAACCTTCAGAGCACCATTCCAGAGTCGTTTTCTCAAATGTCAAACCTCGGTCAACATTTCCAACTTAAACTTCCAAACTAAAAACCAATTGTTCTAAGTCAATTCAAAACCTCCCGAGATGAAACCAATCATCCACCCAAGTCATAATACTACAATTAGACATACGGGAAGATTCAAAGGGAGATACGGGGCTCAAATACACATAACGACCGGTCGGGTCGTTACATTAGTATATTCATGAGTGGCTAAGACCCATTAGTTCTGGAGTTGTGATTTAGCCATGAATATTATTGTTTGACATTAACTTCTCGTTGATTATAATTCGCGATTGTATGGTTGTTTCTTCAATTATGTGCTTAATTGCTTGATTGTATGGCCGGCGGTTAAGTTCTATCAACTATTTGGATTATGCTTGGTAAAACTACATTTAGATTAGATAAGAATTGAAGAAGGCATGATCTTAACTCTAAAGTAGGGGCGGATCAGTGGTAAGGTGAATTTTCGGAAAATGAGTACTTTCTTTTCATGTTGTAGAAAAAGTATTTTTTTATTTCAACAAAAAGAGTACTTTCTTTTCATGATTTAGAAAAAAGTATTATTTTTTTCCCCAAAAACTGAGTGCTTTCTTTTCCTATTGTAGAAAAAGTATTTTCTTTTCATGTGTAGATAGAGTATTTTTCTTTCGTTTAAACAAAATGAATAATTTTTTTTCTTTAATTTCAATAAAATAAATACTTTATTTTCATGATATAAAAAAGTTTTTCACAAATAAGTACTTTCTTTTCATGTTGTAGAAAAAGTATTTCTTTTGTTACAACAAAAAGAGTACTTTCTTTTAATGATATAGTAAAAGTATTTTCTTTTTCACAAAATGAATACTTTCTTTTCCTGTTGTAGAAAAAGTATTTTTTTTGTTTCAATTAAAAGAATATATTTTTCATGTTGTAGAAATGTATTTCTTTCATTTCAATAAAATGAGTACTATCTTTTCATGATGTCAAATGACTTATTTAATTAGTTGTTGTTGACAAACTTAAAGGAAAAGGGGTATATTTAAATCAATAGTAATATGACAGGGATATATATAAACTCAAAGTATAACTAGGGGTAATATAAACTTTTTGTGATAATACAGGGGTATATTTGACCATTTGCCGTATTATATAATATGTGAGCCAACTTGAGAAAGATCTAAAAATATGAGCCCATTATGGTAGCATTGTTGATTCAGTGGTATTTGCATGTAACTTTTTCTTCAAAATATTAAGCAAAATAGATGGATGATCTTTGGTAAATAGTCATTGTTCAAGCCGGCTATTAGAGTTTACCCAAATTTTGAATTGTATTGGCTAAGTAAACACTTATTAATGCGAAAATACAAGTCCGAATAAAAATATTTCCTTCTAAAAACACGAAATAACTCCACGAACGACTTCCTAACTTCGAATATTTGTAAGCTCGAACGCCTGGAATTGTTCCTAGAGTTTGAATGATCTAAAGTAGTAACCCTCGACTGTTGAAGTACAATGTGAATTTAAAAACCATGAATCATTCCTGAATTTTGCATTAGTAAAGGTTTAAAAACCAGTAATTTTTCCAGAATTTTATGTTTAAAGGTTAAAAATTACCGAAGTATAATTTGAATTCAAAAACCACAAATCTTTCTTGGATTTACCTAGATTTTGCACTAGTAAAGGTTTAAAACTCAGTAATTTCTCCTGTATCTTGTATTTAAAGGTTATGTGAATTTAAAAACCATGAATCATTCTTAGATTTTCTTGAATTTTGCACAAGCAAAAGTCAAAAACTATGAATCGTTCATGGGAGCTTGAATTTTGTACTAGTAAAGATTCAAAGTTGCTGAAATTACACTATGAATTCACAAACCAGCATAATCTACTATGATTCTACTTGTCAAATTTTCGAATTCCAATACCGATGACTGGAGTTTTGTTTCGTGTTTTAGTTGGGGGCAAAACACGTCAATTAAATCGTATCAGAGACTAATTTGCCATTAAAATTTAAAATATGCTTTAACTCTAATAGCCACCCTAAAAAGTAGTCAACCCAGCTAATTTTTACAAAACAGAACATTATGGTCAGAAACTATCTCATTATGGTCAGAACACACATCCATATATCTGGATTGTATACTGCAGCTACCAAAAGTAGGTCATCAACAGAGTGGTAAATCAATGAATTGAAAAAATAAAATCGGAAAGTTTGACACGTGATAGAAAAACTCAACCAAAAAAAGAAAAGGATTATTTCACCCTAGCAACTAGATATAGTCAAAAAAAAAGTATATACTAGGCGCCAACAAGCTGCAAAACAAACTATACTGTCAACACCCTTACAGACGTAAATCTTGAGAATACAGTACTTTACAAACGTACAACGGTACAAGTGGGGTTAATCAATGTCGCTTCATTGTGCACCATTCAACTAAGATTATACCGGGACACGTTTTCCGCGGTAGCGGTCAAAGAACTGCAAAGAAGAATAAACAAGCTCAGGCAAAAGAAAAACTGGAATTGTAGTGAGCAATTTTCAACAGATGCACAAGGATAAGAAAATCAGAAGTTTACTCCACAAGGGTGATAATAATTAATAAGTCCATAACAGTCTTTTGATCTTCATCCAGTCAGCATCTCACATCTCAACAACATTATCAATTATCCAATAACTAGACAGTTAATTTTTCAATTAAAATGGAGAAGTCTCAGATAAGATGAGATGATAGTGATGAATGAAAAGTCGAACACTCATAATTTCCATGTTAGGCAAAAATAAATAAATCAGGGAAAGCTTGGCAAACTCTACAAGCAGATGTATAAATACTTAACACGTAAAACGGCTTGTGTGTTCAATCAGTATACGATTACTGAGGAAATCAAGTCTCATAAATAAGACCAAGAAGTCATCCAATATGGATCTTTTCCAAATCTCACTAAGTCAGTTCACTCCGTCACTTCAATTGCCCATTACTATTGATTGATAGGACAATAGTAAAAATTCAATCTCAATCCCTCTTCATCTTTAGTTTGGTCTTTAACATTCAGTCTATCTCAATTGTGGGAAAAAATATCTCAAGTTGCTAGCATCAGCAACCCAATACAGGCTTGTAAAACAAGTGCAGGAAACCGAGCACACCATTGAAAGAAATGTGGTTTCTCTTAAATATTCATCCACCCACCACCACCTGCCTCAGAGAAGCCTAACAAGCCACAAGCTGATCCTCTTCTCACTGTTCCCACTTCTGTGTGTTCTCCTTCCTCTCTATAGCCACCTCCATCTAACGAACCAAATTCTGCAGTATAACTTCGCCTCATAGCAATTTTTTGCTCCTCTCATATAGCTATCTTTTTCCCTGCCACTTGCGATTCTCCGTCTATGTGGCTTGCTCTGATCTGTGTAACCCAGTTCTGCCTGTCTCAGCACACCCTTCTTCCCCAGCCCGTTACTGCAGAGATAAGACACATAGAGGTTGGATCTAGAGGCGAGGGATTACGGCTAACACTACTTTTGAGATTTAAGGGAACACGGTACAGTGGAGGTGGAAATGGCAATAGAGAGGGGGAACTAGGGTTCAGGAAGGAGTAGGTCCAATAGGGTGAGGGGGAGGTGGCTATTGGGACAGGGGTACAGACCGACTTGGAAAAGACTGGAAAGCAACGAGTGAAAATGGCGGCAAAGCAAGGGAAAGACGAAGCGGATGGTCGTTCCTTGGTGATGCAACACTACCAATATTGAGGGTGAATCATGGTGTGGGGCGACGAGTGACTGTGCTGGGAGAGGGGGCCTGCTGTCCCATTTTTTCCTTTTTCTATGGTTATTAATACACCTGAGTCAGTGGTTTCGGATATCAGATGATTAAAAAAAGAACTTACACTTCCAAATATCCCCTGCCTAGGAAGTGACAATGGCTCTTTCTCACTTTGCTCCCTCAGTAACTCAACCTCCCAAGTTGGAAGGGGAGTGCTTTTGCAACTGGGCTGTTGTCCGTTCCTCTCTTTCATTTGTTTACTATCATTTGTCATGTTCAATTGTCCTCTTAGTTTTACTTTTACATCATGCTAGACACATAATATTAACTAATTTGTGTGACGATAGGCTTACGGACCAACTTGGGATGGATAATGTGATCTTTTAAAGGGTTTGGATTAGCTCCCGTAGGAATTGCTCCAGTAATGTTCAATGGACTTATACCAAGTCACATTTTGTAACTTTTTACGCACCGTCTTAGTGTTGCTAAACCATTTATAAAATATCATTAGTTATCACCCAAAAAAAACAGCCATAATATCATAAATCATCTTATTTTTTAACGAAGGGGAGCCTTGGCGTAACTGCCTTGTGACCATGAGGTCACGGGTTCGAACCGTGGAAACAGCCTCTTGCAAAAATTGCAGGTAAGGCTACGTACAATAGATCCTTGTGGTCCGGCCCTTCCCTGGACCCCTCGCATTGCGGGAGCTTAGTGCACCGGGATGCCCTTTTTTCATCTTATTTTTTAAGCTCGATTCTAAAGTTTGGAAATTTAACCTAATTGGAATTTTGAATTTTCCCTTCTTTTTCTTTTAGAATACAAGCAAACTACAAAGGATAGCAATTCCATATTAACCTGATAAACAATTCCATGAAATCTAAAAGCTGCACCAGATCTTTTACTGCCCTTTCCTTACACCAAAAATACAAACTGAACTTTTCCTTATCCAACCCCATAAATATTGGCTCACTACCTGGTACGATAGAACTTATGGAACCTATAATATTAATTTATTAATTGTATTAAGCATGATATGATAATTCATATCGGCAAATGCTTCAAACAAGAGCATGAAACCTATTCAATGCTTTAAAACACAAAACTTATTAAACGTTGTTAAAATGCCATATGATTAATTCAATATTAATAACAAACTTGGTATTTTCAAAGCAAGATAGGAGGTCCCTTGTGCAACAACTCACAAACATAAACATATTAAGAACAATTCCACCAAATCCCCATTCAAACAATATAAAACCAAGATCAAAATAAAAGCAAAATGAAACCAAAGCAAAGTAGAAAAGGGGAAAAAGTTAGCTAGTCCAAGTGCCACTTTGTACTTTAGACAAAACTGATGTTCAGCAGAAACAATTTAACAAATTCCTTCCAACACACACCAAACAGAGAAAAAGATAGTAACGCAAAGAGACATATCTGATATTAAGGGCAAACATACCGATCTGACAAAGGGCTGCTGGAAGATCCAACCTAGAATAGGTATCTTTTGCAGGAATACTGACAGTGTTGGCCAGAAACCGCTGTACAGAACAAATCATCAGCAACCAAAGGAATAATAAAAGAAATTACAACATTCAAAGAAACATGATCTCAATATACCTGAAGAGTACAATGAATCCATAAGCTTCAAGAATCATTCCCAATATAGGCCAGCCAATGACAACAAAGAAAAAGCCAGCGCCAAATGAAGCTGTTCCCTAAAGAACAAGGAAATGGTATAAAGAACAAACAAGATTAAGTAATAGAAAAACAAAAGAGATATCACCAAATTATCTATTTAGAGAGAGAATAAGAGGGGGAGGGGGTGGGGGTGGGGTGGGGGAGTGAGAAGCAGAAAGAGAAAAACACACAAAAGAAAGTAAACCTTATAGTTGCTGCGTTTCATAAAAAATTGCAACGATGACTTGAGACCAATGGTTAGTGCCACCCCTGAGAAGAAGAGGATCTGATTCAGTAAAATAACAGTGCGTCAACTGGGAGGCATAAGCAGAAAGCAAAGAAAAGTTGATGAACGAAATGGAAAATTTAAGCGATAGAGTGATCGTTGCAGCATCATTGTACTTACATTTCCCATGGCAATTAGTCCCTTGTCGAAGAAGAAAATGATCCCCAAGAATGAGAAAAACACCCCAAATCCCGTCAGTCCTAGTCCAATCTCTGTTTCAACAAGTATCCCAAGCTTAGTAGATATAACAATTTAATAGAAAAACAATATGCTTCCATATTTATGTTTATCTTTCGATCTCGAGATATGCACCAAGTAGCAGAAACATCATACACCCTCTATGCCAATTTATAACACTTTTTTTCTTATTGGGATGTCCACAAGTGTAACACCATTCTACAAATAATATTGATTTATGCAACTCTCACAAGTTCCTAGATTCAAAAATTATTTAATCAATCAATTTTTAAGTTTGATGTGATGTTTAACCTTTTCTTTCATTTCTAATAATAAAACATACAAGTTCAAAAAATATCTTAAACTTCGAATTCAGTCAAATATGGAGGGAGTGTTTGCTAAAAGATACGGGAAAATTGCTAACGTCGCACTTACCTGAATAGGAACTCCGTAGAATTATTATTCTAATTAAGGAAAATTTTCCACCTAAAAGCGTAGGAAGCCAGTGCCAGAAAAAAAATGTAACAACTACACCAAACTATACAGTTTAAATTTGTACGCTCCCACGAGCAAAGACAAATATGATCATGATTTCCTGTATCATACAAACTAAACCGGATACAACATATTATAATCTACATCAGCTTATTAGCTGCAGGTTCAACACAACCCAGTATTTTCGACACAGAACATGAATATATATGTGAAAAAGCAATTAAATTTGTTACCATTTCATATGGAGGCTAGACCACAACATCAAATTGGTTATAGTTCCACGAGGAGATACCATTATAAATTACAAAAAACATCAAAACTCATTAATACAGGTTCTCGCATTCACATTTCGATGTTGATCAGTAATACTAATCCTCAAATCATATGAAATGAGAACAAAGTCAATTTGATTCACAAGCCACAACTGATTGACTTACTTTTCCGATCATTCATTTCGAACGAAACCATCTTGGCCTAATCCAGACGAATCCAAATCAAATTTTCACACCTGCAACACCGAATCTATCAATAATAGAGTTAATAAATCAATTATTACGAATCCAAGGGAAAAAACTTAAACTCCAAAATTCCATGTCCGTTAGGGTTTCAAAACGGACATTTCAATAAAGATCCGAAACTCGAACACGATCAACAGTAGGCATAATTGAATCTAGAGAGAGAACCTGTGAAATGGAGAGATAAATTTGAAGCGGATGCTTTCAGAGTCGAAGGATACGAAATGAGAATTCGGAGTGGATTGTGCGGGTAAAAATGGTTTGATTTGAGGGTCGTCTTCGATGCGAAGCAAGAGAATGCTATAAGCGTGATGACATGTATCAACTGAAAATTCTGAATCCCAAATTAGTAAACTGTAACCCGTTTTTCCAAAAGGTATTTTTATGCCCAGTTGACCTGATTAAAGAATAGTCGGGTGCTCATTTTCAAATTTATTTCTGCGTTTTTTTTCTCTAAATAATAAATGCTTGATAAATACAAAAGGTATTTATAAATCAATTTTAACGAAAGATCATAAGTTGATCATTTTTAATGCAGATTATTACTGTTTTTGACTTGTTTTAGGCAGTTTTTAACTCATTTTATATATTTTTTAACTTTATCAAATACTGAAAAATACTTAAAAGAACTTAAAGCTAATCCAAATACCCCTAAGTCTTTTTTTTATTTGATCAAATTTTTTAATATTTTTTTGTGTTCCACCGAATGCCCTTGTCAAAGTAGACTCCTAAGTTCATTTCTATTTCATTTTTTGCAACTTCGACCTTTTTCATTTAACTATCTTTTAAGATTTATGGGTTTGTTTGTATTGAATCATTAAAAATATTTTAGTAATTTTATTAATTATTTTATGAAACATATCAATTGTTTCTCTTATTCAATTTTATTATTTTTATTAAAATATATAAATACTTATTTATGAAATCAACCTCATTATTTCTCAATAACATCTAGAATTTAATCCAAGTCCTACTAATATCCAGGTTAGGGAGATTTAGGCCTCATTTGTTTGCACTTAATGGAGGTCTGAATCTTAATCATTCAGATCTCAGACATTAAGTGCGTTTGTTTTTAAAGTCTGAATCTTAATTATTCAGATCTTATTCATTAAGTGTATTTATTTTTTTTACTTCACAACCACTTAATGGGTCTGAATAGGTCTGTATGACTAAGATCCATAACAGAGACTTAATTTCATTAAGATGCTATCACATATTCATTATTAACTGCCGCCACCACCTACCATTATCAACTATCACCACCACCACCACCACCACCCCGCCACATCACCACCACCATACTCAACTACCACCACCACCGCCACGCCACCATCATCCTTAATCGTAACCGCCGCCATTATCGACCATCACTGCCCATTATCCACATCACTCCGACCACCATATATCATTCTCACCTAGAATTAACACTCATCCACCTCAATTACCACATCAGACCACCCCATCACCATCAACAACCGCAGCTGACACTGTCTATTATTATAACCTACCACCAATCACCTTTATCGGTCACAACTACTACCACCACCCGCCATTATTAACTATCACGACCCACCACCATCATCCTCAATCATATTTGGCACCACTACCAATCACTACTAGCTACTAGCATGAACCACTATTATCAACAAAAACTACCACCAACCACTGCCTCTATCACCCGTTAGCCATCACCACCAACAACTATCATATTTTAAAAAACTATATATTTTATTGATAGAATATTAGATTAGTTGGTATTTTATTTGAATTTTATGATTTATTAATTTTCAAATAAAGATAAATTTTATACATTCAGATGTTAAAAATCAAACAGTCTTAATTATTTCTATTCAGATCTTAATACACATCTTAATATATTCAGATGTGTATTTAGATTTAGATGTATTAATCGTAAAACACATCTTGATATTCAGATGTGTATTCAGATTCAGACGTCTTAATCTTAAAAAAAAACAAATGAGGCCTTAACTAGAAATATAAGTATGGATATGATTATCTAGAATTGCAAAGGCGCAAGTAGCGCAGAATCTAGAAGAGAATTTCGAGCAATGTTGGATTACCACATGCCAAGCATCGTCACCTTACTGGAAACTAGGTTAGGGGATCACCATAAATTGGTGCACGACTTTGGGTATTCAAGCCTCATTCAAATCCCGGCCAATAGAAACTCATGACGCATTGTGCTTGTGTGGAACAACGGAGAAATCATGGTGGATCAAATTGGCGGTACTGACCAAGAGATACACGCCATGGTAAAGGTACGTAACTTAATTAAAAACTGGTTATGCTTTATCGTTTATGCTAGTAACTTACTAGAAGAAATACTCATTCTCTAGGAAAACCTTAAAACAGTAGCCGATAATTACAAGGGGCCATGGCTAGTCGTGGGTGACATTAATGAAGTCACTCATGCTTCAAACAAAATTTAGAGGTCTACAAGTTAACAATAATAGAATCTCACACTTTATTAATTGCATGAATCATTGTAGTCTTCTAGATCTAGGGTTTAAAGGCCAAATATCTACTTGGACTAATAAAAGAAAGAAGTGCAAAACTTTAATTATGGAACGGCTAGATAGATGCATAGCCAACACTAAATGGTTAAACTTATTCCAGGAAATTAGTGCCAAACACCTTACTAGAGTTCATCCAGATCACTGCCCTATAAAATTAAACCTCTATATATATTTTCCTACGAATAGTAACATTTGCAGGATTGATCTATGTGGATGTCTCATCCCACATTTCGAACCATAGTCAACAATTCCTGGACAAACCAAACAGATATAGTTAAAACCATAGACAACGTCTCAACTGGTAATAGACTGTAACAAAAACACCTTTGGCAATATTTTTAAAAGAAAGAACAAAACTCTCGCTAGGCTAAAAGACATTCAAAACTCTCCTAATTATCCCAACATTCAGTTCCTCATTGACCTAGAAACTGGCCTCCTTAATGATTACAATTATGTGCTCATGCAAGAAGAGAATTTTTGAAAACTAAAATCTAGGGTGCAATGTATCCAAGATGGTGATGCAAACAAAAAATTCTTCCATATTACTACCATGCAACAAAGAAGGAAGAATAGAATCCTTTGTCTAAAAGATGAAGCAGGAGACCGGTTCCAAGACCACAATCTCATTAAGGACTTAATTACCAAATATTATAAAACGCTTTACACCACTAGTCGTAACCAATTCCTGAAGAATAAAAATTACATTTCCTACATCTCTACAATTAGGGATCAGGACTACCCCTCCCAAATAGCATTCCCTCAGTACAAGAAATAAATAATTCATTAGACTCTTTCAAACCTTACAAATCCCCAGGACCCGATGGTTACATCCTTTCTTTTACCAAAAGTACTGGAAGAAAACCAACAGTCAGCTAATAAAATTTTCTTAAGATTCTTTCATGTCTAAAAAAATTCTTAATAGCACGTTTCTTTGCCTTATCCCTAAGTACCAAAATGCTGAAACTATTAGACAATTCATACCTATTAGCTTGTGTAACACTGCTTATAAGGTAGTTACTAAAATAATCGTTAGTAGAATAAAACTCTTCCTAGCTAAGCTCATTCACCCAATCCAAACTAGTTTTATCAAGGGAAGGAGAGCATCTGACAATGCCATAATCATCAATGAAATACTGGACCACCTTAAGAAAATAAATGGAAAAAAATATTAAATGATGATTAAAATTGACGTAGAGAAAAGTTTTGACAAAATGAGTGGTCATTTTGATTCTTTCTCATCTCCCTTAATTTTCCCTCAGGCCTTATTGTAATCATAATGTCATGCATTTTCACTACTACCATCTCAATTCTTATCAACGGGTCAAAAATCAAATTTTTCAAACCATTTAGGAGCATTAGACAAGGAGACCCCCTCTCTACGTATAGCTCTCTAGGTTAATTGACCATGAAATTGATCGTTGTAGATGGACCCCAATCAAATTATCCCCAAAAGGCCCAAAATTTTGCACCTATTCTTTGCAGACGGTCTTATTCTCTTATTAGAGGTCAACCAAAAAAGTTGCAACTCAATCATTAATACACTCAATTATTTCTGTGTCACCTCAGGACAATCCATCAACTTCATCAAATCGAAAATAATTTTTTCAAAAAACACTTCCCAAGATAGCAAGGACCACATTAGCAATTGCCTCTCAATGAGACATGCTAACAACTTTGGAAAGTACTTAGGATTTTCTATGCCTAATGGTAGACCCACCAAGACGGACTTTCAATTTGTAATAGACCGCATGAATGTTAGACTTATGGGTTGAAAAACTAGATTCCTTAACATTGCTTATTAAAGCAACACTGACAGCAATACCTAACCATGTATGAAAATCTACGACCTTCCTAAAACCACCCTTAATAAAATAGACTCAATCCAAAGGAACTTCCTCTAGGGTAGTAATGACGGGAAAAAATGAAATGCCATCTTGTTAGATGGGAACATTGTCGCAATGCCTAAGAAGCAAGGGGGTCTAGGTATCCCTTATTCTCATTGGAAAAACTTTTCCTTCAACGCATCGTTAATTTGGCATTATAGGAAAGAGAAAGAGGCACCATGGGTCAAGACGTTGCATAATAAATATGAAAATAGGAATCCCAAAATATAGGGTCTCATGTTTGGAAAAATATTAAGAAAGGTTCTACTACATGCAACTCAAGTACAAAGTGGCTTGTAGGGGAATGAAAAATCCATAAACCTCTGGCAAGACATCAACCAATCAGGGAACCTTAGGACTTATATACAAGGACCCCTCCCAGCTCATGAATTTGACCTAAAGCTTGCTAGCATAATTAGAAATGGCACGTTTGATATTAGTGGTCTTTCTTTTCTGCTCCCCCCAGACATATTCTCCAAGACCAATAGCACTTATAAAAAGCAATTGGAGCGCGCACAAGCTAGATTACTATTGGATCTGGAAAATAATAACCCTTCACAAACTAAAATTCTTCTTGTGGACCGTTATCAGGAATAGACTGCCCACCAGATACATGCTCGCGAAAAGAGGAATCTGCCCCAACAACACTTATAGCATCTGTAACATGAAGAGCGAGAATATAGAACATATTTTCTTCAAATGCTCCTACTCTAGGTCTATATAGGCGCTAACTAAGACTGCCCACAACTACCCTCTAGACTCAAATAATGAAGTCTCCATGTTCAACTGGTTAAAGAAACAACTTGCCTCAAGGAAATCCTTCAACAATCTTGATGGCTCGTGCGCGGAAACCCAGGGTTAGGAGGGGTATTCAGGGACAACTGGTCAATGGCGGTTCAATATGAGAATCCAACATGCTACTAATATATACATGGAAACATTGGCTCTCCTTCATGCGATCAAAATTGCACTAGAAAAGAAACTCCTATCAGTAGTGATTGACAGTGATTGCTTGGAACTAACCAACCTTCTTATCTATAATAATTGTCTCTATCAAAATTTGGTCGATGATTGCAGGTGCCTATTGAAGAAGGCGGACGATCCACCATTAAAGCATGTGTTTAGAGAAGCTAATGGAGTAGCGGATCTATTAGCTAAAGATGGATGTAAGATGTACGTTTTTGGTTGTTTGCATTGAGAGCTAGCTGCCTACATACCTTCTCTTTTCAACAAAAAAAAATCATTTTGTATCTCATTTACTAGGAAGAGATAGATCAGACAGTATGTTACCTAGACTGACATCTTGTTTAGTTCTTAGTGCGTTTGTGTAGAATAAAAGTCTTTTATTACATAAAAGAAAAACATCTAGAAAGTTCAGAGAATAAATAAAGTAATGAAGTTTGTTTAAATTGAATAGCACGTAAGAAGGTGTAAGTTTTATTTTAATAAATGGATAAATGGCAAAGGCGGTTAATTTAGACTTTATGTGAGAAGTTCTCTTAAGAAACACGGTGCCGCAATTCCTATATTACCCCTGCAGCAATCTTTCTCCTAAAAGAAATAGGATTTCTGATTCATCCTTATATATATTCTGCTCCATATCCTTTTTCCTCCAACAATTAACAGAGCTAAGTACAATTGATCCCAACGAGTATACCTAGGTAAAATCAATGGTGAAATCGACAGTATCTGAGACCTCGCCGGAGATGGAGGCAGCTCTGCAGTTAATTCAACTCAGCGGCGATTCTCATGGCTGCAGCCTAATTGAAGAAGAAGAAGGAGAAATAAGCGTGGGCAACAGTACGGCAGAAATGTACTCTTCTGAATACGAAACAACAAACGACCGATCGGAGTCGTCAATGAAGAGAATTAGGAAGTTCCGGTCAGTTGTCGATCTCTATCGGGCGACGAAACCGCTTATAATGAAGAAGAAGATGAAGAAGCATCGAAAGGCTTTAATTTGAAAGAACGATAGTATCTGTATATTAATTAACGAATTCATATGTAGAAGATATTCTCATAGTCCAATTGTAGATTGAAGTTCGCTGAAAAAGTATTAGTAGTATTTTCAGATTTGCTTTTCTCAGTTTTGTTAGCTTTCATAATTTCATAAAGGTAAAGCGCAGGAAACTGCTGCGGGGAAGTTTTCTCCTCTCTGGAGAGAAGTTACGTTTCTCTCGTTCAAGTGGGAGTTTTCTTCTTTTTCTTTAATTTCTCCATGATTTCTCAACACAACCTTTGGATAATGTCAACCATTCCATCCTTTAACTTTTTCCTGCTAGACTGTTCATTGCTCATAGTTGTTGCCATGAATGTGTGTTTTCCTATAGATTAAAATGGATGAGTGGTTCGACTGTGATTAAGGAGTTTACTAATTATTATATTCAATCGAAAGGCTCAAACTGACGAATCAAGTGTCGTTCTGTTCACTTTAATCGTTTGGACTTGGAGATGAGGGTTCAGCTTCCCGTTAGTAAAAAGGATTTTTTTTATTTTTCAGTCTTGTTAAATTGTGAAGCGGCACTTGATCGTTGACACGTGGGTCTACCTTGTTAATTCAAATGTTTTAATATGATATATCTTTATTTGTTAAAAGAATTAATATCACCGACTCCTCGTGCAAATACCGGCAGTCCCCAGCTCGCCCGGTGGACGTTGGTCCCATGGTATTCGCACAACAAATTAAGATCCCTTTGACTGGGGTCGAATCTCATTGGTTTCGAGAACCGTGTCTCTTAATGTTTCTCATAGCCGACACTAGTTCCACTACGCTGACGTTGAAGTTGCATTCGGAAAGCCTGGGGTAGGGGGAATCCCAGGAACCCGATATCTCTTTGTCTTGCAACGATCTGTTATTCCGATCGCAATCGACTCTTCTATCGATAGCGAATCTATCCGCCGACTAGAAACCTTTGCCGCGTCCTTTGGCCTTTCATAAGGCGAAAACTAACCTCTTGAAGACCGCTGATCATTGTCAAAATCATCATTCGATTTCTCATTGTTCTTCTCCCAGTCCCGACTTTGGTTGATGCCGGGAAACCGAGCTGATTATCCTCAATTCTTATCTTTGAATCGTACCGTTTGTGAACATCCGCCCATGTTGTTGCCTGGAACTCGAGCAGACTTTCTTTCAATTTCCGCGAAGCATCAAAACTTCTCAGATTCACCCCTTTAGTAAATGTTTCAACTGCCCATTCGTCTGGTACGACAGAGAGCAACATCCTTTCTTTCTCGAATCTGGTCACGAATTCCCGTAGCAATTCAGATTCTCCTTGTGCGATCCTGAATATGTCAGCCTTTCGGGCTTGTACATTTCTAGCCCCGGCATGGGATTTGATAAAGGAATCCGCGAGAATCTCTAAGGAATTTATTGAGTGCTTGGGTAAGAGCGAATATCATGTCAGGGCCTCCTTCGTGAGGGTCTCCCCAAATTTAATTAGTAAAACTGACTCAATCTCATGCGTAGCTAAATCGTTCCCCTTCACCGCCATTGCATAAGCGGTGATGTGCTCCTAAGGATCCGAGGTCCCATCATACTTCGACACGTCTGACATCTTTAACCGTTTCAGAATCAACCCTGGTGTCGCGCTTGGTTTGAACGACAATTGAATGTATTTCTTTGAATTCAGTACTTTAATTACTGGTGGTGCGCCATCTGATCCATTCGTATGTTGTTGCGGCATGCTCCTCAGATTTACGGATTCGCAGGGGGCCTCAGGCCCTACTTAGTTTTGCAAGCCTTTGTCATTGTCAGTCAACTAAGTAGGGCCTTTTCCTTTTTGTTTGAATAACCCATTCTCATTATCTTTAATTATTGCCTCATCAACCTCATGGGTTCGGTTTTAAAGGGATCATTCTCATTGCTATTACCAGATCCACTACTGTTTCCCCCGACCCTGTCAAAGCCGACTTCGCCCCTCGGGGTGTTGTTGTCCACCCTCTGCGTTGTTTGATTTGTGGGAACACCGGGAGGAATTGGACTTCATCCATTCGCGTTGTTGGAAGCACACACCTGCTTTAACTCCGTCATGACCTGATCCTATCGTGAGAGGTGGCCCATAATGGCTTTTTGTTGTTCCATCAGGATCCTAACTGTTTATTCTTCAGCATCATTAGGAGTTGCCTCTCAAACTTGTCGTAGATCTTGCCCGCTATGGACCGACGTGACCTCATCGCCCTCATTGTGGGTATCTTAGTGCTGGCGAAATGAGCCCACATTTTTTCAACTCACCCATATTTTAGTGGGTTGGATGACTGATATTTAAATTGGATAAAATTTGGGCTTCAACCCATATTCAACCCGTAGAAATATGGGTATTCATGGGTAAAATATGGGTTAGACTAATGAGTTATCTTCCAACTTTTTCATATTTGTTTAGCTTAATATTTTCCTTATGAACTCATTTTCCTCCAATTGAAGGAAATTATTTTCTTTATCAAGAGAAGGAAAAATATTTTTCGAAACTCTTTTTCAATCTAACCCCCCATATGCCTCATCCCCACCAACTCATCCCCACTCCAAACCACCCTACCCCACTACTACTATCTGAATCCCACCCAACTCAATAGAAATATTATTAAGAGTACTTTTTTTTTCATTTCAACAAAATGCAGTAGATTTTTTTTATTTCTACCCATTTTAACAAAATAAGTACTTTCTTTCTTATTGTAGAAAGATTACTTTCTTTTTAAACAAAAAAATAGTATTTTATTTTTAGTTATGGAGCACATATTTCAACGTTGAGTTTGTATAGAGTCATGTATTTCAACATAGATTGTTGTTGAAACTTGTTATTTATTTTCGTGTAATGTTTTAGGATTTAATGCTCAAGTTTTTGTTGATCTACTCCCTTCTACTCTTATGTACTATTTTTTATTTTATTTATATATTCCATTTAAGCTTATGTCACTAAATAATCTGGGCAAAAGCAAAATTATAAATTGCATTTGAAAAAAATTGCACTTATATAATATGGGTTAACCCATATTCAACCCGCCCATTTGATATCCAACCCTTTTTTTACCTGCATGAAATATGGGCGGGTTAAGATCCAACCCATTTTTGCTCAACCCATTTTTAACCCGCCTAAATCCAACCCAACCCGCCCATTTATCACCACTAGTATCACTAATGGAATCTTCGTGCTGAGGCTGATTTCCTTGGGCCTCAATGTTGTGTTTGATGTTGACATCGTTGTCTGCCATTTTTTAATGATTTTTTCTAAGAACAAAGAATCAAATAGGTTAGTAATAGATGGAAGGATCAACTCAATTACACAACTGTCTCTGCCCCACGGTAAGTGCCAAACTGTTTACCCGTAAATGGTACATTTGAATTTATACGAGGTTTATAGATAAGTGAATCGATTACAGCTGGAATCTTATTTTCGGGAGCAGAGCTTCCGGAGGCAGCAATGACAATATTAATAAGAAAGGTAAAATATTATTGAGCTAATGTATAACATAAGTTTTGTCACAATATTCCCTTCCCCTCAACAATAGCTGCTGAACTCACTATTTATAGCTGCACCTAGGGAACAAGGTCCTAGGATCAAGCCTCACTTAAATGTCATGATGGGGGCTATTGAAGAATGTGTAACAACAGGCTATGAATGCTATATTCTCTGCAACGGATTACGTACTTAATGCCATAGAATATTTTCCATTAAATGTTACCAGGTGGTAGGCATTTATTTTTTCTTTATGAGCATTATTCCCTTCGAGAACAAACGAGATTGTTGTCCTCGGACTTGATTGCTATTTGTCTCGTTCTCCACCTGCATTTGGTTCCACGTGTCGCTTTGTTATGCGAGAATTTAATACGAATATATTTTACCTTATACAAACCTAGATGCCTTCTTCTTTCCTTTTGGTGTGTTTCTTTCTTTTTAGGAAGAATTGCACAGAGTCAATCTCTGTTGAAGGAGAGCCTTGATTATATAGAGAAGGAAAGTTGTCAGATAAATAATTGCCGATTAATTAGCAAATTATGAGATTTTTTACCTTTTATAGAATTGTACCAAGAGTGGGGTTCCCCTACTATATAAAGGCAGTCCTGATCATTTATAAAACACATTGTAGCACGCATCAAAGAAGTAATATACTGATCATTTCTAGCTCTTGTTATCTTGTTAACCTGTTCTATCATCGATTGAGGCATTTCTTGACTCGAGGGCAATCAACCTTCAAGGCTAAGATTGTTCAATTTGTGTGGTTTGTATTTATTTCCTTGTCATTAATTTTAGTATTAATTTATTTTCTAAACTTATATCAAGTTATATCACGTATCCTTAAAACCGCGTATAAATTTATTTGTTATCCGATTTTGAGGGTAAACAGTTTGGCGCCCACCGTGGGGCTGAGGATAATAGTGATTATTTGACAAACATGTATAACACACACTGATTTACACTTGCTCTTTGAAGTGTCTTTGATTCCAGGATAAAATACAATAATGTCAAATTCCCAATCAACACCTCTACACGTTGACAACGAGTTCGGTCACCAAGATGAAAATGACAACATAGCACCCGGTAATGAGATACCACCTGCTGATCCCGCTGGAATTCCGATCGTACATACGATTTATGCTAATTCACATGTGGTTATCGATGCAAAGTTGCCTACTGATCCCGAAAATAGCATTCGTGGTGGCACCCGATCGACAACTCGAAATGTACAAAATGTTGAAGGGGACGGGATCAGTCTATGAGTGATCTTCAAAATGTTGTAGGCGCAATATGTGGCAATAGCCTAGTTACAAAATCAAAACTGTGCACTGAGCAGGGTTGAGCCCGATTCTCCCAGAGAAGTTACCCGCAGGGATCAATCGGCCACAGAAAGGTCGAACGAAAATGAATCAGGGCATAACCTCGAGATTATAAAGAAGCTCGAGGAATTGATGAAACAGATAGAATCAGGGGAGAAGAAGCTCGAGGCCAACGATAAAAAGGTGGAAACCTACAATTCCAGGATAGAACAAATACCAGGAGTGCCGCCGATATTGAAAGGCCTGGATTCCAAGAAGTTCGTGCAAAAACCCTTTCCCCGAGCTTGGCTCCAAAACCGATCCCCAAGAAGTTCCGCATGCCTGAGATCCCTAAGTACTATGGAACGACCGATCCGAACGAACATGTCACCTCTTACACATTGCCATCAAAGGGAATGATCTAGAGGATGACGAACTCAAATCCGTCTTGTTAAAGAAATTTGGAGAGACCCTGTCAAAGGGATCCATGATATGGTATCTCAATTTACCACCTAATTCTATTGACTCTTTTACTATGCTTGTAGATTCTTTCTTAAAGGCACACGCCGGAGACATCAAAGTCAAAACCAGGAAATCAGACCTTTTCAAGGTTAGACAGAAGGACAATGAAATGCTTAGAGAATTCGTATCTTGATTTCAAATGGAACGAATGGACCTACTACCTAATGCTGATGATTGGACCGTTCAAGCTTTTACCCAAGGGCTCAATGTTCAAAACTCGGTGGCTTCACAACAGTTGAAACAAAATTTGATAGAATATCCAGATGTTACTTGGGTCGATGTGCATAATAGGTACCGATCAAAAATCAAGGTCGAAGACGATCAATTTGGGGCTCCTTTCGGGTCTATTTACCCTATCAGGCCCGTCGACAGAATCAGAGAGATATTGACCGGGAACCAAGGTTGAATAAGATCGGTATCAACCATATAACGGGGATCGGAGAGGCAACGGGTCTGCGCAAAATCCCATGAGAAACGAAAGGAGATATGATCTAGGTCATAGTAGCAGGGTACTTATGACCAAAAAGGGCTTCGATTGGTCAATCAGGCCCAAAAACGCGCCAAGGCTATCGGAATACAACTTTTATGTCGATGTTGCCGCCATTGTATCAGTTTTCGGATGCATCAAAGATACCAAATGGCCTCAGTCTCTACAGGGCGATCCAACATGAAGGGATCCTAACCAGATATGCAAGTATCATGGCACTCACGGTCATAGAGCCAAAGATTGTGGACAACTGGGGGAGGAAGTAGCTTGTTTATTCAACAACGTGCACCTCCGAGAATTCTTGAGCGATCGAGCCAAGTATCACTTCAGGAATATGGATTCTATAAAACAGGCAGAGCAAGAGGAACCTCAACAAGTAATCAACATAATCATCGGTGGTGTTGATATCCCATATGGGATGATGTTGAAATGCACCAAGGTATCCATCACTAGGTAAAAACGAACTCGAGATTACATACCGGAATGAACTCTATCTTTCAACAACGAGGACGCAGAAGGAATCGTACAACCCCATAATGATGCACTGGTAATATTTGTGCTCGTGAAAAAAATTCGAGTTAAACGTGTGTTAATTGATCCAGGTAGCTTGGCCGACATCATACGGTCAAGGGTCGTGGAACAACTCGGTCTACAAGACAAATTCGTACCCGCAGTCCGAGTCCTAAATGGATTCAATATGGCATGTGAAACCACTAAAGGGGAAATAACATTTCCAATCAATGCCGCCAGTACCATCCAGGAAGCCAAGTTTTATGTGATCGAGGGTGACATGAGATACAACGCCCTATTCGGGAGGACATGGATCCACAACATGAGGGCAGTGCCTTTGACCCTTCATCAGGTGTTAAAATTCCCGACACAAGGAGGGATTAAGACGATCTATGGGGAGCAACTGACTGCAAAGGAGATGTTTGCAATCGATGAAGTAATTCCGATATCAACACTTGCAACATCAAGGGAGCAAATGTCGGAATAAAAGCAAGGTCCAAATAGAAAACACCGGTGCCAGCCTCGACCCAACCAGACAAGCAGGGGACTGATGAAGACGAAGATTACGGGGTCCCTCGATCCTTTATAGTCCCTGATGACTCCAACGCTACCAAATCAATGTTCGAAGAGTCGGAGCAAGTCACACTGATCGAACGTTTTCCTGATTGGAAGGTATACCGGGGCACGAGGTTAACTACCAAGCTTAGGCAAAAACTCATTCAATTTCTTTTAGCTAATATGGATTGTTTTACTTGGTCCCATCCCGACATGACAGTGATCCCACCGGAAATCACCACTCACAAGCTGAGCCTAGACCTAAAATTCCATCTGGTCAAGTAGAAAAGAAGGCCCCAGTCTGAGATCAAACATGCTTTCATCAAGGACAATGTAACTAAACTTCTTAAAATAGGGTCCATTTGGGATTTCAAATACCCAGAATGGTCAACAAACATAGTAGTAGTCCCTAAAAAAGCGAACATACTGAGAATGTGTGTGGATTATAAAGACTTAATAAGGCATGCCCCAAAGACTCTTTTCATTTGCCTAAATCCGATCGCATTATCGATGCCACGTTCGGCCACGGGATCCTCAGTTTTCTCGATGCCTACTCTGGGTACAACCAAATACAAATGAATCCGGATGATCAACAAAAGACCTCTTTCATCACTAAGTATGGCACATAGTGCTATAACATGATGCTGTTTGGGTTAAAAAATATGGTGCCACTTACCAACGCCTAGTAAATCGGATGTTCGAAGAACAAATAGGGAAATCCATGGAAGTGTACATTGGCGATATGTTAGTTAAGTCCTTGTGAGTAGAGGACCATTTAAAGCATTTGCAGGAAACCTTCAGCATATTGGAAAAGTACAACATGAAGCTGAATCCGAAAAAATATGCGTTTAGTGTCGGATCAGGTAATTTCTCCGATTCATGGTATCCAACCGAGAAATCGAAATCAACCCCGACAAGATTAAATCTATCGATGATATCACGGTAGTGGACAACGTGAAGGTAGTTCATAGGCTAATCGGGTGCATTGCCGCCCTGGGATGATTCATCTCGAGGTCCTCCGATAAGAGCCACTAATTTTTCTCGTTGCTGAAGAAGAAAAATAACTTCACATGGACCCCGGAATGCCAAAGACCCTTGGGAGAACTTAAGCGATATCTATCAAGCTTGCCACTACTTCACACGCCAAGGTCAGATGAACAATTGTACTTGTATTTGGATGTATCAGAAATAGCGGTAAATGGAGTCCTGGTACGGGAAGAACAAAGTAAGCAATTTCCAATTTATTATGTTAGAAGTACCTTAGGTGAGGCTGAACCTAGATAACCTCACCTAGAAAAATTGGCGCTTAGACTAGGAAACTGAAACCATATTTCCAGTTCCATCATATATGTGTTATGACAACTTACCCATTACGAAATATAATGCATAAACCCGAACTCTCGGGACGATTGGCCAAATGGGTCGTAGAAATAGCGGGTACGATATTGGGTATCGACCCCCGACAACCATTATGTCTCAAATTTTGGCATATTTCGTGGCTGACTTTATGCCATACCCGAGGTCGAAAGGGAGTTGTTGGTAAACTCGGAGACGTCGTCGAGAATTTGGACCCTCTTTACAGACGGTGCCTTGAAAGCAAAGGGGTCCGGACTTGGCATCGTACTGAATCCTCCCACAAACAATATAGTTAGGCAATCTATTAGAAATATGACATTGACTAACAATGAGGCCAAATATGAGGCCATGATTGCAGGTCTCGAACTGGCCAATAGCTTGGGGGCGGAGGTGATCGAAGCCAAATGTGACTCCCTCCTAGTGGTGAACCAAGTTAACAAAATGTTCGAAGTGAGAGAAGAACGAACACAAAGGTACCTAGATAAGCTACATGTAACATTACATCGGTTCAAAAAGAAGAAAAATAAAAAAAGACTTATAAATCGACAAGTATAACCAACACTATTACCACAAACACGGGAAGTGCACATTTGTGAGACTTTAGTCCAGCACGTATCTCGAGATAAAAATAACGAGGTTGATGCCCTTGCAAACTTAGGGTCGTCGGTCGAGGACGACGAGCTCAACTCGAGGGGAAGTCGTACAACTTATGAGGCCGGTAGTTGAAGAATGTCATGCCGAAATAAACTCAACAAGCCTACTTGGTATTGGAGAAATAAATAGTAGAGTATTTGAAGACCGGGAAACTGCTCTCAAATCCAAAAGAATCGAGATCCCTGCGCACGAAAGCAACCCGATTCAACTTATCCAAGGACGGAACCTTGTTCAGAAGAATATTCGATGGCCCGCTAGCAATATGCTTGGGACCGGTAGATACCAAGTACGTTATGAGGTAATTCCATAAAGGCACCTGCGGAAATCATTCAGGCGTCGAATCATTGGTTCGAAAGGTAATCAGAGCCGCTATTACTGGATCGACATGGAAAAGGATGTGAAGGAGTCCGTACGATAATGTGACGAATGCCAATGACATGCTCCAATGATACACTAACCCAGGGAACTGCTACATTCAGTGTTATCACCATGGCCATTCATGAAGTGGGGAATGGAAATCGGCCTCCTTCCATGTGATGACCCAAAAGGTCATCCTAAGTAATTCTAGCTAAATATGTATTCCGAGGCCTCGAAAGCCCTTTAATCTCACCTCGATATGCGTGTGCAGCCTGAGCATGTAACCAGGAAGCTTTTATGTGAAAATTTGATTAAAATGGAACTTTGAATTGAATAATTGAATAAAGTTGACTTTGGTCAACATTTTTGGTAAACGGACCTGGACCCGTGATGTGACGGTCCCGGAGGGTCCGTAGGAAAATAAGGGACTTGGGCGTATGCCCGGAATCGAATTCCGAGGTCCCAAGCCCGAGAAATGAATTTTTAAAGAAAATTATTTTCTGAAAATGATAAAGACTTTTGAAAATGAACAATTATGTGAAACCCGTGTTACCGGGCCCGTATTATGGTCCCGGAGCCCGGAAAAGGTTTATTATATGTTATGTGACTTATCTGTGAAATTTGGTGTAAAACGGACTTGAAATGACGTGATTCGGATCAAAATTGGAAAAGTTAAGCTCTATGAAGTTTTGAGAAAATTCTATGAGTTTTAAGGTTTGATTACTTGTTTTTGATGATATTTTGGTGATTTAAAAGCTTGAATAAGTCCGTAGGATGTTTTGGGAGTTGTGTGTATTTTTGGTTTTGAGACTCGAGGGCTCGGGTGAGTTTCGGGTAGCTAACGGGGTGTTAAAGAGTCAAAAATCTGGTGTTTTGGAGACAGATCTGGTGTCTGGTGTTTTCTTCTCTGCGATCGCACCCTTGAATCTGCGATCGCATAGGCTTATCCTGAGGGACCCAACTGTTGTTCTCTGCGATCGCATGATTGCCTCCGCGATCGCAGACTTATGCCCAGATGCCTCCCGCGATCGCATCTCTCTCTCCTACGATCGCATAGAGTGAGGGTAGTCTGGGTGGGGGGATGGCTAGGTACCCTTCGCGATCGCAAGGTCTTGTTCGCGATTGCAGAGGGCGGGGTCTTTGGGCTACGCGATCACATTCATGTCTTCGCGATTGTAGTGTAGGGGAATTTCAGGTCCTTCTTCGCGATCACATTCTTTCAGCTGCGATCGCAGTGCGTGTGAACCAGACTCTCCGCGATCGCAATCCTATTCCCGCGATCGCGATGTACATTTTCGCCCAGTTATTTAGAAAGTCCAAAAACAGAACACTCTACACGGGATTTCATTATTTTCAGCCTCCTCCTTCTCCTCCAACCTCCATTGAGGACCTCCAAGCCAATTCTTCCTCCATAGCCTCGTGGGTAAGTATTTTCTACATCGTCTTCTTCCATTTTCCATCATTAATCACTAGATTCTAGGCCTAAAAACATGAAATCAAAGTGAGAAATTGGGTTTTTGGGTAGTGTTAGGTTTTTGGAAAAATTGGGTGATTCAACCTCAATTTGGGGCCGGATCTTAAAACTAATTACATATTTGAACTCGTGGGGTAATGGGTGAACGGATTTTGGTCCGAACCTCGAGTTTAGACCACGTGGGCCCGGGGTAAAATCTTGGTATTTTTGGAAGAATGCTAGAAATTGGATATCTAGCTTATGGAATT
>ML250938.1:0-16302 GCA_005239495.1 Nicotiana undulata | reverse complement strand
GGGGGGGGGGGGGGGGTTAGCTTGAATTAATTAAGGAAATAGAAATCTAGGCCGTTTATATAATTTGATCAACGGCTCAGATTGGTTTGGGGTTGGGTCGGGTATGGAATTGGTTTGGGCTGGGTATTTAATCTGATGGGTTGTGTTTAAAATTAGACTAGATTTTAAATGAAATGGGGCTACCAGTTAAATACCCATAAAATCAAATAAATAATTACTAAACTAGCCAATAACTATGTAAAAAATGAAATTAATGCCACATAGATAAAAATTAAGGTAATTAGATAATATTAAAACACAAAAAATGACTGATTATCGAATTAAAATAGCATGAACGCGCAATTAGGCCATAGTTGCAAAATTTGTATAAGTATAGTTAAAAACAGTGCCTAATTGGTTAATTTGTGAAATAATTAAAATCTATAAAATTAAATATGATTTAAAATGTCATATTTATCTGGAAAATATTTTGAAATTATTTATAATATAATTTATGAATAATTACTGAATACAGAAATACTAAATAAATAGAAAACTGAGTTGATAAAAATGCGAAAAATTGTGGAAAAATGCCACTCACATTAAAATGATTTTAAAAAAAAGTAATATGTAGGTTTGCAAATAATTTTGAGAAAAAATTGGGTATCAACAACTGGCCCTCTTTACCTGGGAAGGATGAAAGAGTTGTCGGTTAAAGATAGGATGGCCAATTTTGACCGAGCGAAACGGTTTTGAAGGGATTTGGGCCGCACCCTGATTTCTAAGCTGCCTACATATCCCTGGTTTTACAGGAATCAGGCCGTATGTAGTTCAGGATCCACCGGCGAAGTATACCAATGAAGTTTTACAAAGACGGATGCAAAGTGCAAGGTTGGGTGAACAAAATGACTTATGGGGTAGTTAAGAGAACTGGAGCGGAACCGCTCCTGCCTGGATGGATGTTGCTAGCCGGATTACCTGCAAATGAATAACAAGCATATATCGTGCGTAATTTAAACATGATGCAAATTCCCATTGGACTATGAATGCTGTCTTTGGACGGTTAATGATGACGTCCTTAGACCATGATGTCCTGGGCCATGAATCACTTGATGCAGGATTCGTAGGCCATGAAATGATGTTCTCGGGCCATGAGGATGATGCCTCCGAACCATGATGCCTTTGAATAATGATATGCAAATTGATAAAAAAGATCCTCGGGCCATGACATGGTGTTCTCGGGCTATGAAGATGATGCCTCCGAACGATGACACCTTTGGATAAGTTGGTGATATTTCAGTCCATGAAGATGCAATAGTATGATGCTGACAAGACAGAGCTTAGTATTGCGAATTAAAGGGGCAGATCTTATCCCGAAAGGAAGCGAAGTAAATAATGAAAGAGACAGTTATTGCTTTGAAGAGTAAATGGGAGGCAGCGTTTAGCCTCGGAAGGCAGAATGGTAGCCTTACGCAAATGCAGATGGAGGTAGAGCTTAACCTCGGAAGGCAGAAAGGTAGCCTTATGCAGGAAACAAATGCGGATGGAGGTAGCGTTTAACCTCGGAAGGCAGAAAGGTAGCCTTATTCAATGTAAATGCAGATGGAGGTAGCGTTTAATCTCGGAAGGCAGAAAGGTAGCCTTATGCAATGTAAATGCAGATGGAGGTAGAGTTTAACCTCAGAAGGTAGAAAGGTAGCCTTATGCAGGAAACAAATGCGTATGGAGGTAGTGTTTAACTTCAGAAGGAAGAAAGGTAGCGTTTAACCTCGGAAGGCAGAAAGGTAGCCTTATGCAGGAGATAAAATGCAGATGGAGGTAGCGTTTAAACTCGGAAGGCAGAAAGGTAGCCTTATGCAATGTAAATGCAGATGGAGGCAGCGTTTAACCTCGGAGGGAAGAAAGGTAGCCTTATGCAGGAGATAAAATGCAGATGGAGGTAGCGTTTAACCTCGGAAGGCAGAATAGTAGCCTTATACAATGTAAATGCAGATGGAGACAGCGTTTAGTCTCGGAAGGCAGAAAGGTAGCCTTATGCAAGATGCGAATGCAGATGGAGACAACGTTTAGTCTCGGAAGGTAGAAAAGTAGCCTTATGCAATGAATACAATGACAGTAGGAGTTCTTAGCTGGTGATAAATTGCGGCACTGTGATTATTGAGGGCATTGTGACTGCGGGGCATCATTTGTATTGATAGTAGGCGACGACAAGTGTGGTGGTTTTGAGGATGGTGATTCGAAAGATTTTTGTCCTCCCGTGCGGACATCGAACTTTTGTCCTTTGCGATTGTGACGAATTTTGAGACTTCTCCGCGTGTTAGTTCTTTATGCCTGCATCCACAGAAAAATCGTGAGTTTTGTAAAAGGGGAAAGGTTAGTTAGTATCCCGGCCGGCTTTGCTTGACTCGTTCGACTTGATTTGATGATGATGTCTGTATTACTGGGGTAGCGTTTGCTAAACAAGCTATTTCAAAAGACAGATATGCATAATTTTGTGAAAGTATAATATAAGCATAAAATAGTTTTAGATGAACCAACGACCGTGACGCGGTCCGAGACATTGCAACATCTAATGCTACAGAATTTTGAGGGTCCTCCTCAAAATTATGCCCCAGTTTGATGGGTGGATACTTCTGACTGTTGCTCGTGCGACGATTGGCTGAACTTGCTTCAGAATTTTGAGGGTCCTCCTCAAAATTATGCCCCAGTTTGATGGGTGGATACTTCTGACTGTTGCTCGTGCGACGATTGGCTGAACTTGCTTCAGAATTTTGAGGGTCCTCCTCAAAATTCTGCCCCAGTTTCCAATTGTTGGGGGAAATGATATTTTTATTGTGTTGTGACCGAACCCATAGGGCTTTCTACGTATCCCCTCTTAAACGGGAATCAGGTTAGGCGTAGTTCAATTTACATTATTGATAAAAGCATAAAGAGTTACACGTACTAGCGTTTGACTGCATCTGAATTGATCAGTTTCGGCCAAACTTCTCCGTCTATTTCTGCAAGTGTAAGTGCTCCTCCTGTCAGCACTCGGTGAACCATGTACGGACCCTGCCAGTTGGGAGAGAACTTCCCTTTGTCTTCCTATTGATGTGGAAAGATTTTCTTTAGCCCCAGCTGCCCTGGTATGAATCGTCTCGGCTTGACTTTCTTGTTGAAGGCTCTGGTCATTCTGTTATGATATAGCTGACCATGACAAACCACATTCATTCTTTTTTCGTCTATAAGGGCTAGTTGCTCATAACGGTTCCTTACCCACTCTACATCACTGAGCTCAGCTTCTTGTATAATTCTTAGAGATGGAATTTTAACTTCAACGGGAATAACAGCCTCTGTACCATAAACATGATAACTTCTCATGCCATTGCGTGTGCCTTTCTATCATCTTCCTTAGTATCTTCTTGATGTTTTTGTTGGCGGCCTCTACAGCTCCATTCATTTGAGGTCGATAGGCTATGGAATTCTTGTGTTTGATCTTGAATGTTTCACACATAGCTTTCATTAAGTCGTTGTTGAGATTGGAACCATTATCGGTGATGATTGACTCTGGAACTCCGAACCGACAAACAATGCGGTCACGGACAAAGTCAGCCACGACTTTCTTAGTAACTGCTTTGTAGGAAGCTGCTTCGACCCATTTAGTAAAGTAATCAATGGAGACCAGAATGAACCTATGTCTGTTGGAGGTGGAAGGCTCGATTGGTCTAATGACATCCATGCCCCAGGCGGCGAACGACCATGGTGAACTTGTTGCATTAAGCTCACTCGGAGGTACCTTTATCATATCCCCATGTATCTGACAGCGGTGGCATTTTCGGACGTACTGGATGCAGTCCGTTTCCATGGTCATCCAGAAGTAACCAGCTCGGAATATCTTTTTTCCTAGAACAAAACCGTTCATATGTGGGCCGCAGGTCCCAACATGAATTTCCTCCAATAATTTTGATGCTTCGTTTGCATCGACGCACCTTAACAACCCCAAATCAGGAGTCCTCCTATACAGGATTCCTCCGTTATGAAAGAAATTGTTAGACAATCTCCGAAGTGTGCGTTTCTGAGTGGGATTCGCAAGCTCTGGGTAGTCTCCTTTTGTCAAATATTCCTTGATGTCATGAAACCAAGGATTTCCGTCTGCTTCTTCTTCAACATGGGCACAGTAAGCCGTCTAATTGTGGATTTTCACTGGAATGGGATCAATGAATTTTTTTTCTGGATGCTGAATCATAGATGACAAGGTAGCCAAAGCATCGGCGAACTCATTCTGGATTCTGGGGATATGCCAGAACTCTATCTCTGTGAACCTCTTTCTCAACTCCTGAACATGATGTAGATAGGGTAGTATCTTGGAATTCTTGGTTGCCCATTCTCCCTGTACTTGATGTACCAATAAGGCTGAGTCACCAATCACTAACAACTCCTGGACATTCATGTCAATGGCCATGTTGAGCCCTAAGATACAAGCCTCATATTCAGCCATGTTGTTGGTGCAAGGAAATTTGAGTTTGGCGGGTACTGGATAATGCTGACCGGTTTCTGATACTAGGACTGCTCCAATGCCAACTCCTTTGCAGTTTGCTGCTCTATCAAAAAACATCCTCCAACCGTCGTAGGATTATGCAATGTCTTCTCCTATGAAGATACTTCTTCATCAGGAAAATACGTTTTCAGGGGTTCGTATTCTCCGTCCACAGGATTCTCAGCGAGATGGTTTGCCAATTCCTGTCCATTGACTGCCTTTTGAGTCACGTAGATGATGTCGAACTCACTCAGCAGGATTTGCCACTTGTCTAGCTTGCCAATAGGCATGGGCTTCTGAAAGATATACTTTAATGGATCCATCCTTGATATGAGATATGTCGTGTAGGCACAGAAGGAGTGCCTCAGCTTCTGAGCGACCCAAGTCAAAGCGCAGCAAGTGCGTTCCAGCAAAGAATACCGGGCCTCATACGGAGTGAACTTCTTGCTAAGATAGTAAATAACTTACTCCTTTCTCCCTGCTTCATCATGTTTCCTGAGAACACAACCGAAAGCTCCATCCAATACGGCAAGGTAGAGTAGCAAGGGTCTACGTGGCTCAGGTGGCACCAAGACCAGCGGTGTTGATAGATATTCTTTGATTCTGTCAAAAGCCTTTTGACAATCCTCGGTCCACTTAGTTGCGGTGTCCTTCTTCAGCATCTTGAAGATCGGCTCACAGATAACTATAGACTATGCTATGAATCGGCTGATGTAATTAAGCCTCCCCACGAAACTCATCACATCTTTCTTGTTCCTTGGCGGCGGTAGTTCTTGAATGTCCTTGACTTTTGACGGATCCAATTCTATTCCCCGGCGGCTCACAATAAATCCCAGCAACTTCCTAGCAGGAACCCCGAATGCACACTTCACGGGGTTCAGCTTCAGATTGTATTTTCACAACCTGTTGAAAAACTTCCTCAAATCTTCCATGTGGTCAGCAACTCTCTTTGATTTGATAATGAAGTCATCCATATATACCTCGATCTCTTTGTGAATCATGTCATGGAATATGGTAGTCATAGCCCTCATGTAGGTGGCCCCTGCGTTCTTTAGGCCGAACGACATCATCTTGTAACAGTATACTCCCCATGGCGTAATGAACGCCGTTTTCTCAACATCTTCCTCATCCATACAAATTTGATGATAATAGGTGAAGCAATCTACGAAGGACTGTAGTTCATGCTTGGGGCAGTTGTCTATTAGAATGTGTATATTTGGCAAGGGAAAGTCATCTTTCGGACTGGCCCGGTTGAGATCCCGGTAGTCGACACAGACCCTGACCTTCCCATCCTTCTTTGGTACAGGTATAATGTTGGCTAACCATGTCGGGTACTCGACTACCCGGAGAACTTTGGCGTTGGTCTGCTTGGTAACTTCTTCCTTGATTTTCAAACTCATGTCAGGCTTGAACTTTCTGAGCTTTTGCTTTACTGGTGGACACGTCGGATTGGTTGGAAGTTTGTGAGCCACAATAGATGTACTTAGACCAATCATGTCATCGTACGACCAAGCGAATATGTCTTCATACTCTTTTAGAAACTCTGTGTACTCTTTCTTCTTCGATGATGACAAGTGAATGCTGATCCGTGTTTCCTTGACATTTTCTGAATCTCCTAGGTTGACAACCTTAGTCTCATCCAAGTTGGACTTAGGTTTATTTTCAAAGTTTTCGACCTCTTTAACAATCTCATCGGGTATATCGTCTTCGTCTGAATCAATGTACGTTTGCTGCATTGTCTCATTGCATGTCACAGTCATCGGTTCATCAAGACAAGTAATAGTAATGCTGTATAAATAAAGTAATGAGAGAGAAAATAGTAACAATGAATATCGAATTAGAAGATGCTATGATAAATTGAATAACAATTTTTGAACATTGAGGATATTATTGCAGAAATCGAAAAATGCAGAAAAAGGAAAATCGTTTAGTAAATAAAACAGTAAATAATACTTGTTTTTAGCCTTGCTACCCCGAGGCTCGGCGGGCTTTGGTCGTCCGGATAGACCAATTCTTGAGATATGTTCCCTTGCTTACTACCTGTACGGAAGGGCCTTCCTCCCACTCCTCCTCAAGTACAACATAGCAATCCATATCACTGTCTTCCAAAAACAAAGTCCCCATCGCTGCAAATGCTTCCTTTTCATTTGATCCATAGATGATGTCGGTCTGCTTGAAGGTCTGCTCCAGATGAGGTATCGGCTTTCCAGGAGGTAGTGATGATCACGTCATAGTGGCGACCAGTTTCTGAATTCTTCCCATGTATACTCATACCCCAGACCGAAAGTAGTACCATGTTTCTTGAGTTTTATGGGCTCCGTGATCCCTTGGAGGTTCTTACCGAGACCTTTGCCTGGCTCGTACCCTCTCCAGTTCAGGATGCTCTCGATCTTGATATCCCACCACTTGTCCTTGTCGATAGCATTGACCCGTTCAATGTGGTGATAATTTCCTCCACCTAATTTTCTCTTTCCATCGATCACTGGGATAGTCTGGCGACCATAGATATGATTTCTACCGTCGCCGTGAATAATCACATCTTGGTCGTTCCACTCGAATTTCACCGCCTGATGTAGTGTTGATGCTACGGCCCCAGCAGCGTGGATCCAGGGTCTCCCTAACAATAGATTGTAAGATGTCGGGACGTCTATTACTTGGAAGTCCACTTCGAACCAAGTTGGCCCCATCTGTAGACATAAACTAATCTCCCCAATAGTAGACCTTTGAGAACCGTCGAAGGCTTTCACGTTGATTGCTCCTTCCTTTATCTCATGTAGTCCTTTAGCCAATTTCTTGAGTGTTATCAGCGGACAAATGTTAAGACTTGAACCTCCATCGATCAAGATCCTCGTGATGAAATGATCTTCACATTGCACGGTGATGTGCAATGCTTTGTTGTGTCCCAATCCCTCAGGTGGTAACTCGTCTTCATGAAAAGTAATTTTGTGACTTTCCAGTACCTGGCCCACCATGTTGGCCATTTCTCCACTAGTGATGTTGTTCGACACGTATGCTTCACTCAACACTTTCAACAAAGCACTTCTGTGCGTCTCATAATTCTGCAGTAAAGAGAGAATAGATATGTGCGATGGTGTCTTGTTCAGTTGGTCAATGACCGAATACTCCTTCACCTGTATTTTCCTCCATAGGTCATCTGAACGTGTTTCAATGAGGGGAGTCCGGTTGGTAGCCTGCTTGCTCGATTTGGCCAGATGTTCAGGGGTATAGACTCTACCCATTCTCATCATACCCTGTGCTGTGATGGCTTCCTCAGACCTATTTTTACCTTTCCTTCTTGCCTCGGCCGTATAATCCCAAGGGATAGAATTTGAATAGAAATGTGGTGTTGTTGACATTGCCATCGGAATCGGCGTGGCCATCCTTAATTCAACTGGAGTGTATGTTAGGGGTGGCAGGACTGCTACCTCGAGGGACGCTGGTGCGTTTGCTGGAGATACAAACTCAACTTCAATTGGCACTGGTGCCTTCGCCTTTGCAGGCGGCGCTGCTTCAAACTCAAGTGGGATAGACATGTTCATCTCGGCATTCTCAGATGGCTGAATATGGACTATGATCAGGTTGAGAGTGATTGCAGGTTTCTTTGGGTCACCGCCTTTTGTGATCAACCTGATTGACCCCTCGGGATCCCAATCATCATCTATCTCAATCATATGGATACCTCCACCCTTATGGTCTGGTAAAGGGTTGTTGCAGACGTTCGGAGCGGATTCCTTTGTCACGATGATCTTGTTGTCAATCAAAGATTGTATCTTATCCTTCAAAGAGCGGCATTCATCGATGGTGTGTCCTTTCATGCCAGAATGGTATGCACAGGATTTGTTTGGGTTAACCCACTGAGAAGGGTTCTGAGGGGTGGCAGTAGGGATATATGTGATGTAACTAGCATCTTTGAGCTTTTCATACAACTGGTCAATAGGCTCGACTATGGCGGTGTATTGTTTTGGAGGGTGACGATCAAAGTTAGGGCGAGGCCTAGGGAAGTTTTATCGGGTAGGGGGTGACTGGTAATGGGATGGATGGGAACTGTAAGTATGGTAGACAGGAGCAGGTTGTGAATATATAGGTGAGGTAGGTTGATATGTGGGTCGTGGAGATTGGTATGTGGGTGGTGGATCTTGGTAAGAAGGTGAGGGTGCTTGGTAGTTCGGGGTTGGCTGATATGTGAAGGAAGGTGTTGGATAGACTTGGTATTTGGGTGGGGATTTCGCTTGTTGTGAAACCATTACAACTCCCACATCTTTTCTCTTAGACACACCACCGGATTGTAAAGCCTTGTTGGCTTGCAAAGCTTCAAAATTTGTAACCATACCGCTCTTGATACCTTCTTCAATCCGCTCTCCTAATTTGATAATATCGGAGAACTTGTGGCCTTCGACCATCATCAGTCATTCATGATACTGCGGGTCCTGAGCCCGGACAAAGAATTTCTTCATCTGCTCCTCCTCTAGAGCAGTTCTAACTTTAGTAGCTTCAGACCTCCAACAAGTAGCATACTCGCGAAAGGTTTCTGTGGGTTTCTTCTTCAGGTTTTGGATGTAGAACACATCTGGTGCATTTTTTGTGTTGAACCTAAACTTGTCCATGAAATCGGTGGCCATACCTTTTTAGTTCGACCACTTCTTGGGGTCTTGGCTGATGTACCAAGACAGTGCGTCTCCCTTCAAACTCCTCATGAACAACTTCATGCAGATCCTTTCGTCTTTTTCTACGCCGACCAATTTGTCACAATAGGTCCTCAGATGGACCCTCGGATCACCAGTACCGTCAAACATTTCGAACTTTGGAGGTTTGTACCCCTCGGGCGGTTCGACATCAGGCTGTATACAAAGGTCTTCATAATTCAACCCTTCGATTCCCTTGGTTCCTTCAACACCTTGAACTCGGCTAGTCAGTTTCCGAAGCTCCTCTGCAGATTCTTGATAAGCAGGTCCTTCTCATCAAACTCGGATGTATGTGTGACAGGCGGGGTGGAGTGAGTCACAGTTTCCACGTAGATGGGATTAATGTAGGCATGAAAGTGGTCTTTAATGTGATTCTGAGGTTCCGGGAGTGGAGGCGGAGTATTGTGGTGGAAAGTATTGCAATGTGCTGGAGGAGTTTGGTTCTTTGGGGGAGTGGCGTGATGATTAAGTGCAGGGTGATTTGGTTGTTTTGGGATATTCTGTGGAGGTGTAGGGTTGACGTCAGGGACGTTGAGGGAAAATAACAGATTGGCCAGGTTCCGGACCTGGTCGAGCTCCTCTTGAAACTTCAGCAATTTCTTTTCAAGTGGTGACATATTCTCATGTAAGACCTGAATACCTCGGCCGTCAGTGGCCTTTACCTTTTCAACCGTATTTTCCTTTCTGATACCGCTGGGTTCTGCCATCTTACTTTTGCCCTTGTTTATGCCTTTGGGAGGACTAGGAGGAGGAGTAGGTGGAGGGCCCTTGGATCTTGTGCGATAGGATGATGATGCCAGAATGCACGAACTAACCTTTGGGGAGGGGAATAATAACAAAAAGAGAAACAAAAACAAAAGGTAACCGAGTCAGTGAGGATTATGAAAAGGAATATTGCGGTATTTAAACACAAAATGCGGGAATGCAAAACGTGTCCTAAGTTTGGAACCTCTTTGTGCCCGAGGTAGGCCTAGCGACAGATTGATCTGGAGAACTTAAAGTGCTAAATGCTTCATTTTATTGATAAGAAAAATAGGAAAATCTCAAAACGGCTCTAAATAACGAAAGATAAAAGTCACTAATGGCTATTGGCCTTATTACATCAACAAAGAAGATAAAAGTAAACACCCCTATCTACTGGGTCCCAGAAGGACCTTCCCCAGATTCGGCATTCCTGCTTCCCTCGATTAGCTTTCCCAACTCGCGAAGACCCAGCAATAGGTAAGTTCTGGCTAGATGTCCCCCTTCAGCTTCCTCAGCATTTTGGCAAGTCTCAATCCTTTTGATGAATTTCTCCTCCAGCTCAACTATACCTCGTTCTAAGTACCCCAGCCTCTTGCTGACACTGATAGCCATGTTCTTCCATTCCTCGATCAACCTTTTGTTGGACTCATGTATCTTGTGATGATCATCCTCACATTCGCGGATCCTTTTGCGCAGCTGGTTGAACTTAACTCGTGCTTCAGCCTTCTCATCTATAACCCGGTGACCTCGAATGAACCATGGATCGACTTGACCCTCCATATCTTCTTCTAACCAACCTAAATAGAAAGGAGTGCAACTAGCGTGATACCTGTCTGGCTCGATGGTGTCTTTCTCAAGCATAATCTTGCAGTGCCATAGGTGCTGAGCTTGGAACTTGTAAGGGTTGTCATCACTCTGAAAGTCTGCTCGAAGGTGGCTCATTTTCTCGACCCTAGGTATGACCTGCTTCCTACCCGCTTTCCTCATAACTCGAAGAGGGACGTAAGGGTATGTCCCCCTTAGACCAATCAGTATTAGGAAAGAAGCATGTCGGGATCGAATGATAAACTCGTCCGTCGGAAACCACTCAAACATCCATTGAACCTGTTCTTTAGTCAAGTTACCAAAAAGTTCAACCCATCCTTCGGCATTCTCCGGCTGAGCGAACATGTCGGGAATATAATTCATCTGCTTTGGGTGATGGAAAGCTATGTGGTCATCCCAAATCCTTCGATGGATGTCTTGTCGGTATTCGCCTCTTTGAAGATGTTCCATGAGCCAAAGTTGAAGTGATAAGTTGCAACCTTCGAAATGCTTTGCTCCTTTTTGACACATTTCCAAGGCCCGATATATGTTCGCAATAATCATGGGCACAATGCTGAAGTTTTCCCCGTCTATCCCTTCCATTAGCGTCTTAGTCACCATGGCCAACCTAGTATGGATTATTTCCTTCTTCATTGGGAACATAATCAAACCCAAAAAGCATACCATAAACACGAACACTCGGCGATGGATATGTCCCAGAGAGGTGATGGAAAACTCGTCTTGGTAGGTGCGGTACGATTTGCCGTGACCGTACCTTTCATACAAATAGTCGAAAGGAATGTATGAATATTTCAGACACATCAATTCTGGGTTCTTCTTCAGACCCATCATTTTGAGGAAACCCCTGCCCGTGCGGTTTTCAGGCATCAGCAACCCCGTAGATTCCCAAGCTAGACCGGCCAATCCTCCTATCTCTTCTAATAAAGTTGTCATTTCAAGGTTCCCAAAGCGGAACACGGACTTATCGCAATCCCAAAACAGAATAGCAGCCTCTATCACCATTTTGTTTGGCTGGATATCTAGAAGAGATGGTATATTGCCCAGGTGTTTTCTGATGAGAGTTTTGTCACTAGAATGGAGGTCCTCCCACCAATTTAGCAGCCTAGGGTGAATATTGGCGACCATGCCGAATCTGGGGACTTCGTGCCTCATTTTTCTACAAAGCGAAATAAGGTTAGGCCCTTACCCCCACCATACTCGACTATTTAACACCAATAATTAGCAGGAAGCATTTAGTTCTCCAAATAAATGCACAGAACATGAGGATGTCCGTTTGGGTTTTAGGGGAAACCTAATGGACTTTGGACAAGGCTATCTTAAAGGCAATGCTGCGGACAACACGTTAGCCTGTCTAGGTTTGACCATGATGCATGCAACAATATAACAGAGTAAGGTTTCTATGGGGTTTTAGACTAGTACCCTTGAGCGGACAACTCAAGGGGGAAGGCACGGAACTGTCGACTGCACCGGTGATCGACTAGCTTTACCACAAATACGCCTTTCTGAATTTAAGGGGTAATAATATAGGAAGAGCGCAACCACTCATTGTAAGCATTGCTATAGTACTTTGTTTGGCACGAGTGGAGTATGAATGTCGAGCATGATATGCAATAGATAAGCATTTAAAACAAATAGTCATGTATTTGCACGTTAAGCAAAGCGGTAAATACAACAGTTATGATTGAAAGCAGTTACAAAGGAAAACAAAGAGACATGTTAGTTTTGTTCATGAAATAGGTACCTGAAAGAAAAACAATTAATTGCACGTAACAGGGAAGAGGAAAGGGTTCAAGCATTAAACAAATAATAAAGGCACAAATTCACGGAACGATTTGTAATGGTAAAAGCCTAGGTATATCCCTAGTAGAGTCGCCATGCTGTCGCGCCCTCCTTTTTCCTCGCGGAGATCGGGTTTATGACAATTTGACAACTCTTTTGAACTGGAAGAGGGTGTTAAAAGAGAGTAGCCACCTAACGAATTAAGGTGCGTTAGGGCACCAAAGGGTTTTTTAGCTACGATCTAGATTGCTAACCAGAGATTGGGTAAGGGCTTGAAGTTATCCCAAGGGGAAGGTGTTAGGCATCCCTCAGGATCCACAAATGTGGTTTCCGGCCAAATAGTTTCATGAATTTGGTACAATTAGAAAATAACAAGTAAAAAAGCTAAAGTAAGAGGGGATTTCAAACATTAAACAAACAAAGTGTTTAGAAAACAATTATGAGATGACGAAGTTTTGAAAAGATTACAACCTAGTGTTTGAGAGAAATGATGTCCTAGGTTTAAAATAATATGGATCACATCAATGCAGTACCCGATAGACACTCCTCGAAGAGGGGCTACACGTGGTATTAGCGCATCAGTCATCATATCCATATTCCACCCTTTCCCGCCCCGTAAAGGTGATTAAAGCGCGTGTTTGGTCACGAGCTCTATTGCATGCTATTACCCTTCCCATCCTATCAGTCTCAGAGGAGATTAGGAATACTATCCTAAACGGAGGTACTAGGATGAATCCTAGGTTTAAAGGAAAAAAAATTCTAAGCGACAAACAACAACAATTAGGACTGCAGATAAAGGAAAAACAAATAAGAGCAGATATGAGGCCCAATTATTCCTCCACAGATTATGCACATAATTGGCACGACTCAAACACATGTAAGGGATTAAATTTCAGAATCCTAAAGCATGATATCTAGGCGAGACTGGAATGCAATAGTAAGGCAGTTATATTACTGAATTCAGAGAAGGAATTGTATCAGTTTCTTACTGATCTAATTTTAACCCACTAATAGTCAAGCAGAAGGTATGAAGAGTATGTTTCCAGTTTTAATATGTTTAACACCTAAGGGTTTCCTAAGTGTACGACAATGCTCAGTACTCACCGTGATTATTAAAGAAAAAAAACCTGTTTTAATTGGTTTGCCTAAACACATGTTGTACTTAGGTGTGGCAAAAATACAGAATCATTACTAGTTGTTTAAAAAACATGGGGGGACTGTTTATTAGGCCTTTTTCATGCAGTCAGTAGTTAACTAGGTGTTGAATGAGATCCCAAGACATGATATCTAGTATGCACACATAGAGAGGCAGAATGGGTGGTATGCAGAATTCATAGGCTGGATTTTCTAAATGCACAGTATTGGAAAATATTATGCAGCAAGTATGAGAATGACTTATTTATTAGCGCATTATTATTCTTAGCAGGATTTCTAGGTATACCACAATATTACAACGATATTAGAACTGGTTTACATGAATAACATGTTTATATTAACGTTTAATCCTAGAGCATGATTTTCTATGTGATAAACGATAATACCATAATAAGATTCTTGAAACAGTAAGCATGGACCTAAGGAATAAGATATCTAATGCATGATATGCTTGCATACAATCAGCCCTAAGCATGAATTCTAGTGCACACGCAATAAATGTAAACTTAGAAGCATGGTATCTACCCTTTAACATGGATAACCTATATAACTACCCTCCCCTTTTCACTATCCATTCCCAAATATTCATTTACAAATTATTACAGGCCAGGAATCATGAATTACATAACCAAAGGGAAAACAAGAAGTTACTTCTATAGGGAGCCTTCACTTAGGCCCAAATCTTCCAAACCTCAATGCCTTTGGTGTTTCATAGCCTTTCATAGCCTGGGTGTGTCAAAGTTCCCTAAGGACCTCAGAGGCTCCCGGGCAATGCTCACATACAGACATAGTAACCAAGAGTTAAGCATGTGCACTGTGGGAATGCCAGCCTTGCGTGTCAGAATTCAGAGGGTACTCAAAGGGTCCCCAAAGCAGGGCTCACACGAAGGGGGATGAACTTAAGTAACTAAGTGTAACGACCCGGTCTGTCGTTACGTAAAACCTACATTATAACTGTTGCTATTAACTTATTATAGATTGTTTATTCTGTTATTAATGTGTTAGAGTTGATAGGCTTGGAATCGGAATGGTTAAATGAGAATTCAGATACTTAGTCCTTAAAGAATAGCCTTAAAATGGGAAAAGTCAACTAAGAGTTGACTTATTGGTAAACAACCTCAGAATGCATATTTTATGGCTCGGATAGCTTCGTTAGGTGATTTGGGACTTAGTAGTGTGTTCAAAATAATTTTTGTGATGTCTGGTGTAGAATTAGGCTTGAATTGGCGGAAGTTAGTTTTGGCGATTCCGGACGGTAGTGGAAAATAGGCTATCGGGGTCAGAATGGAATTCCAACAGTTGGAACTAGTTCATAATGTCATTTTGGACTTGTCTGCAAAATTTCAGGTCAATCAAAGTTGATTTGGATAGTTTCGGCATCATTGGTGAATTTTAGAAATATCAAAGTTCTTAGGGTTGAATTCGATGCAAATTTGGAGTTTTGATGTTAGTATTGGTGTTTTGAGAGTGAAACTAAGTTTGAATGATGTTATGGGATATGTTGGTAAGTTTGTTTGGGGTCCCGAGGGGCTCGGAATTGATTTCGGGTGATTAACGGATTTATTCGGACTTGAATACATAGCTGGTTTTCTGGTGTCAGTGCAGCAGATTTTTACTCTCTGCGATCGCATGAAGGGAGTCGCGATTGCATAGAGCATTTTGAGAGGGGTCAGGACTTACTCTCTGCGATTGCATAAGTATGCCCGCGATCGCAAAGGACGAGCAGGTTAGGCAGTGCGGTCGCGTGAGGTTTCTTGCGATCGCGTAGAGCGTTTGGGGCGCGTGGGGTCGGGAGGTCAGGAATGCTGTGCGATCGCGTGCCTAAGGCTGCGATCGCGGAAGTCAAAAGCCATAACACTATGCGATCGCAGGTCCAAATCTGCGATCGCGGAGAACAAATAACTGGGCAGTTAAATAATAAACCCTCCGCGACTTAAACCTTATTTCCACCATTTTTGTACGACTAAGAGCTTTGGGGGCGATTTTTGAAGAGGGAAATCCTTGTTCTTCATAGAGGTAAGTTTTATAATCATTAAAAATCGTTTATGGGTGATTATAGACCGTAATCTCAGCCTTTAATTCATGAAAAACAGTAGAAAAATAGGATTTTGGGGCATGAGATTATGAGACCTTCAATGGTTGATTTGAGGGGTCAAACGAACTCCGATTTTGGTGTTCTTTATATGTACGAAATTTATTCATTAAGCATATATTGATGATAAAAATCTGAACTTGGTAGATTTGGAGCCTTTGGAGGTTGANTACTTAGGCAACTATTGAGTTGCGAAACCAATTTTTAAGCCTTGCTTAATTAGTATTTATGTATTATGATATGTTTTGGGATGTAAGTCGTGTTTGGGGCCTAGTGCCGATCTGTTTACCCCTTGGGGGACTGTTTTACTGTGTTTCCTCACTTGATATGTTGTGATTACACTCAGTCTTTTCTTGATAAATTGTTTTGACACTTAGAGTATTTTGATACTATTTCTTGAAAAATGAAACACTGTTTTGGGTCGAGAACCCGATTTGATTATGGCCTAAGGGCTAATTGAGAGTGTATGACTGAGTGAGGCTTTCAGGCCTATATTGTGAGGAGGCTTCCAGGCCTTATGAGAGAGGTGA
>ML250937.1:750-14946 GCA_005239495.1 Nicotiana undulata | reverse complement strand
TTTATTCATCGCGATCGCAAGAAGAGGGCTGCGATCGCGGAGAGTCTGGTCCTAACTTACTGCAATCGCAGAAGAGGAGTCGCGGTCGCGGTCACGGAGCATAGCTTGGCTGACCCTAGGCGATCGCAGGTCGAAGGAATGCGATCGCGGAACACTAGGACGTCACATAATGCGATCGCGGGTTGATGGAATGCGATCGCGGAAGGGAACCGGACAGACCTCTGCGATCGCGGAGCAAGGGATGCGATCGCAGAGAAGAAAACACCAGACACCAGAAACCTGCAACACCACACCAGATTTTCTAACTTTTTACACCCCGTTAGCTACCCGAAACTCACCCGAGCCCTCGGGGCTCAAAACCAAAAACACACACGACTCCCAATACATCCTACGGACTCATTCAAGCTTTTAAATCATAAAAATATCATCAAAAACATGAATCAAACCTCAAGATCCAATTAATCAAACTTAAGAACTTTAAAATTCTAGAATTCACTTCAATACGCCGAACCGGCCTAAACTGCTCGGAACGACTTCAAACTTTGCAGACAAGTTATAATTAACACCAAGGAACTATTCCCGGTCTCGGAATCTCATTCGAACCTCGGGAACATAACACTACTTTCCAAGCCACATTTCTAGTTCTTTAAAACCTCAAAGTCTCATTTTTTGATCCGAAACCACTCATTTCAAGTCCGTTTTACACCAAATTTCACAGGTAAGTCACATAACATATAATAAACCTGTTCCGAGCTCCGGAACCATAATACGGGCCCGGCAACACGGTTTTCACGTAATTATTCATTATCAAAATCCTTTATTATTTTCAGAAAACAATTTTTCTTTAAAAATTTATTTCTCGGGCTTGGGACCTCGGAATTCGATTCCGAGCATATGCCCAAGTCCCATATTTTCCTACGGACCCTCCGGGACCGTCGAATCACGGGTCCGGGTCCGTTTACCAAATGTTGACCAAAGTCAACTATATTCATTCATTAATTATCAAAACTCATTTTCATCAACTTATCACATAATAGCTTCCCGGCTACACGCCGGGGCTGCGAACGCATAACGAGGTGAGACTAATGGAGGCTCTCGGAGCCTCGAAACACAGATACATCTCAAATTATGTAAGATGATCTTTTGGGTCATCACAACATCCCTCACAATAGCAATTTGGAGTCAACAATTCTGACCCGGTGCATAACACACACCCATGCTGAGCGTACCAATAACCCTAATCAACTCTGGTCACCCACAACAGATAGATAACTCTCCGAAGGTTCACAATGATTGAATCATGACATTTACTAACATCTGACTAGCTTTGCTCGCATCCTCACCGTTCACAATCACAAAATAGTTTGTTTATGAGAACTCTCAGTCTCGAAGTCCTTAAAGCGCACAAATCACCATATCTGATCCCAACTCGACCGCTCGAATATATAACACAGCCGTAATACTCAATCATTCCACGAGGGATACCTCTATAATTCTTCCGTGTCACCAAACAACCTTGAATATCAGTAGTCGATCCAACAAGAGAGCGTCGCAATACCAATGAAGCACCCTTAACTCCACACATTGCCCTTTTTTGAAATGTAAACCCTCATCAAGCCACCCAATAGTGATATCAACTACCTAGTCATCTGAAACTGCCAATGCTGCCTAAGAATTCTGACCTTCCTTCCAAAACGGAACCATGACCTCACATATGCAAATCTCAACCCTACCCAACATACCGCATACGCCATGCCATCCTATGATAAAATATGGGAACTTTATGATCCCTTCCGATCCACAAGCTACTACGTACCTAACTAGCCAAGAACTTTCCACTTGACCCTATTTAGAAGCAAAATCACTATACATCACCTGTACCTCACGCCAATAGAAAATGTACACCTCTAACCGTGATAGAAACCATAAGGAACTATCCGCATCTCATTTGTACAACACCAAACCGTTAGGACTGAATCCTTCTAACTCAACAAAGCTACGCAGGTCAGCAAAACCCAAGAGCATTTCTTAGAAACACCTATAAAAACTCATTGCTTCATGAACACCCAAAGAACTAATCATCTCCCTTACCATGCCAATCCGACCTACTACAAAGTTGTCCTATCTATCCAAATTCCTTTTGACTTATCTTCGAATTGATACTTCTCCTTGCCATAATACTGCAATTCTCAACCTAGACTCACCACACGAGACCCAAGCATAAGACCATACCTTTTATGGCTCATAAGTCGCTGAATACTCTCTCACATATCCCCAAAAAGTGCCACATTCAAAATACTTACCCTGAAGAGACTTCCTGCGAATCTAAAACCATTACCTTTGCTTTCCTGATACCGATATGTAGAATCCATGATAATATAGAAATGTCACAAGTCTTGACACCCTCCACGTAAATCTCAGTTCTATCTCAATACACACCTTTAAAATCCTCAATTTCTACAAATAACCTTGAATCCATCGGAACCATTCTCGAGAGTCATCCACTCTATGAGAATCTCAATTACATTGATCAAGCAGGCAGACCGACCTAGCCTCATTTGCACACCAACATACTAGGAAGAAATCCACGCACTCGAAGCAACAAGCCAATTCATACACTGCACATACTACACCTTTTACAATTATAACTCAATCATTCCATAAACCCATCTACCCATAGAGTAAATTACTATCTGTATCGAAGCATTTCCATTACTCGAGTCATTCCCGGACTCCACCTTTGCAGGTCATAACTGATTCACCAATATACCTCGAACCGAAACCAATACAACACTTAATTGTGCAATCAACTTATCATTAACAGACTCCCCCACTTGGCTCAAAGCCAAAGATCAAGGCAAACAATAACTCACAATGCACATATTCTATCACTGCCACCATACTGTAGTGAGATTCACTAAATCCTTCATAAGCTCATATGACACAAACCGTCTAGTATCTCAAATCGTATGCAACTCTCGCATTCCCCATTGTAATGGTCATGCCAACTCCCACAAGCGATCTAAACTCAAATTGCAACATATATCAATTACTGATAAAAGAGGACTTGCTACAACACCACCTAAGGATCACCAACCTCAGGACACCCCGCGGGAAATAGCCCCGCCCGCTTAGCCTCAAACTGATCTCTCTCTACACCCTTCCAAAAATCGTAGCTATTACGCAATCACTGTATCCTTATGCATCTAAACCCAACCAACGCCTACCCTCGAGGCATCACAATATGCGATATAAGAACCTGAAGCTGATGGCAGAACAACCACTGGAGCTGTGGTCAAAGAAATTTTGAGCTTCTGGAAGCTCTACCCACACTCGCCTGACCACATGGATACCTTTACTGGACACCATTTGTCCCAAGAATGCTACTAAACTGGTCCAAAATTCACACTTGGATTGCACCCGAGGTATCGTTATCTCTAATCCAACCTCCAAACCCTCGATTATGACTCTCGCCTATACTCCAGGAGTGGTGTTGTTCAAACAACTACCTAAATATGCACTCTCTCTCAAGTAGATACATACTAAATAGGAACAACTAATTGAGGGCCCTTCAATCAACTACAACAATAACGTAGTTGAACAAATAGAGATTAAAAACCAAATAAAAACTATATTAATATATCAACAAGTTCATCCCCAACGGGTTTCACCAACAACCTTAGAATAAGGAGTTTAGCTACTCATGCTCAAGAATAACAAAAACCCAAAATAATTCATAATGCTCAAAAATAAAGATGAAAAGAAGAAGAATTAAAGATATAATTGTTGCTTGTCTTCTCACAATGAGTTTGCCTCAACTTGAACCTAAAAATAGAGTTCTCCCTCTCTTGGGCGGATTTACAAAACTTATATAGGGTTAATCCCTTGTTTTGCACTTAAGTCCTTGAATTTCCAGGTTTTCCAGCATTCGCCCGCGGTCGCGGCAGGAGCGCGGCACGACCGCGGCCGACTTCATTTTTTCCTTAAATCGCTAACTTCCACCGCGGTCCATCCGCGGTCGACCGCGGCTGCGGTGGACCTTGCTTCAGCCAATTTGTTTTTCTCTTTTTCTTGTGCAATCCAACGGGTGTTTCTTTGATTGGCCTCAAACTTCCATACTTGACTCCAAATTGCTCCAAAGTTCTCTTCCCGTAGAATATGTCCTGCAAAGCACGAAAAACACTAATCAGAGCATTTTGTTATCAATATTTACATTAAAAACATCATAAAGTGTGGTTCATTAGGGGTGCAACTATAGTCTAATTCACCTATTATCAAATACAATAACAAAGGAGTGCTAATACGGCTGAAATACACCGTTAATCAAATACATGAACGATGTTGGGGCATTGGTCAGCCCAAAATACATCACCAGGAACTTAGAACACAACAGGAAAATCCACTTCACTCCATAACTAATACACGAGAGGTCCTTCAATACACTCACAACTCGAGGCTATATTCTAACTCAAGACAGGAGTCAAATACTCAATGGTTCTTGCTACATCTCCCACCAATTCATTCTGTCACAATCAAACAACCTGAACATATCTAACCATCAAATCACACTCACCATGTAGTCATCTAGTCACAAAATCCCTAATTGCACGTGCACACACAAACAAAATCACAACACTCAAGCCACATACAAAATCCGGCCTCAAGTCCTCCATATTGGCCTATTATCAACATGCTAAAAATCACATCTCACCCATGGAAATCACAAGCCGTCGATGCACAGCTGATACCGAGTCCTCACGTGCGCATTTGAATACATGAAAGGGAATTCAAAGATTTACGCTTTTGTCTGAATAAATGGATTTGCACGACAAGAATTCAAGAACGTGAGATTTTCCTAAGGGTTTTGTAGCCTCTCGAACATAAGTACAGACGTCTCTATACCGATCCGCAAGACTCTACCAAACCTGCTCATGACTGGTGAGTCCTATGTAACCTAGGCTCTAATACCAACTTGCCACGACCCCAAATCTAAACTAGCCGTGATGGCGCCTATCGTGATACTAGGCCAACTTATTCACTGAAAATAACATAATAGTTTTCCATTTAATACATAAATTATCCAATATTTCATAAAAATTTCCGCTTTTAAGCATTTCAAAACAGTAAAAGTGATCAGAAAATCTAAACATAGCCCCAACATCTAGAGTCAACCGTCATGAGCATCTAAGAAGTAATACAGTCTGATACTAATTCTCTACTAAATAAGTCTGGAAAGCACACTAAAATGACAGAGCAGGAAGGAGAAAGGGTAGGTTGCAGACGCCGAGCAGCTACCTCACAATCTCCGAACAATGCTCCAAATGGTATATGTCAACTATCGCTCTGCCCCGGTACCTGAATCTTCACACAAGGTGCAGGGAGTAACGTGAGTACGCCAACTCAGTAAGTAACAACCATAACTAAAGAATTGAGTGCAATGACGAGATTTAAAATCATGTGAGCTCATAATAAACAACAATGGAAATAAATAAATCATGTCAGGAATCTACATTCCGAATATTTCGTAAAAACTCCAATTTTCATTTAAAATCTCGTATAAAACATTTGTTCAACGTTTTCATTAGAGGATCAATGTAAAGAAGAGTGGACACAGTAGTTTCATGAAATATCAGCCACTCGATCGGGTGTACTGTCATTCACAGATAAAGCCTCTCGGGCAAGCCTCTCAGTCACTCGAGACTCTACTCTCATAAGTCAATGCTCACTCTGAGCACTCTCACTCAACAGGTACCATATAACAACCACTGTGGCGTGCAGCCCGATCCATATAATGACCCGCTGCGGCGTGCAGCCCGATACGTAATAGTAACCCGCTGCGGCGTGCAGCCCGATCAATAATAGTAACCCGCTGCGGCGTGCTACCCGATCTATAATAGTAACCCGCTGCGGCATGCAACCCGATCCATAATAGTCGATTGCGCTCACTGGGGGTGTACAGACTCCGAGAGGGGCTCCTACAGCCTAAAAGCTATATCGCTGCGGCGTGCATCCCGGTCCACATATCTCACTGCGGTGTGCAACCCGATCCATATATATATGTATATAGTGATACGGCGTGCAACCCGATCCCTAAGTATCCTCACAAGTTTGGCTCTCGGCCTCACTCAGTCATCCTCACAAGTCGCTTGGGCAACTCATCACAAATCACGGGGACTCAGCCCAAATTATCTTTCAATATTCCAAAACAGGGTAATAAACAATAGTAAACAGTGAACAAGTATAAAGCATGAATGAGTTCATATTTCCTATCAAAATAGTGTTAGGACAGTAGTAAAAATACCCCTAAGGGTCTAAACAGGCCGGCACAAGGCCCAAAACATGGCATACAACCCAAAATATGGTATAAATCTCTAAAATACAAAATATCATATGATTTCAAGTCAAATACGCGGCTTAATAGCCGCTACAGGACGGACCAAGTCTCAATACCTACCGGTGCACGCCTACACGCCCGTCACCTAGCATGTGTGTCACCTCATTTATCAAACAATACGAAATACTAGGGTTTCATACCCTCAGGTTTAGATTTACAATCGTTACTTACCTCAGACCGACCCGAATACTAATCGTGATGCTCTTGCCCTCGAATCGGCCTCCGATCGCTCCAAATCTAACCAAAATCAGATTAATATTATCAATATATGCTAGGGAGACGAAACCCATTAGAAAAGTATCAAAATTAAGCACAAATCCTGAAATTGGCCAAACCCGGCCCCCTAGCCCACGTCTCAGAACTCGATAAATATCACACCACAATAATCCTCATCCTTCTCCGAGTCTATACATACCAAGAACATCAAAATCAGACCTCAAATGGCCCCTCAAATCCCCAATTCAAAGTCTAGAATCGCAAGCCCTAATCCCTCAATTTTAATCACAATTTACCATAAATTTCACCCCCAATTAGTCTAATAACATCACAAAAATGAGTTTTAGATCCAAAAACCTTACCTCCACAATGAACCCTTGAATTCCCTCTCCAAAACCTTCCAAAAAGCTTCAAACCCGGATGCAAATGGTGGAAGAATTAGTCAAAAATCGCTAAGGGTCATATTTATGTGTTCTGCCCAACGATGACCGCACCTGCAGTATTTTACTCGCACCTGCGCGTTCACTTAAAATGCCAACTCTCGCACCTGCGAAAAATCCTCCGCACCTGTGACCTCTCACCAGCCTGGCCTTCTCCACACCTGCACAAGGCCCCTCGCACCTGCGGCATCGCACCTGCGGCTCCCCTTCCGCAGGTGCGGCCACACCAGCAAAACAGAACCAACAACATTCTTGCTGCAGTTTCCAACTTCCGACTCCCTGATGGCTATCCGAAATCATATGGAGGACCCCGAGACCTCAACCAAAAATACGAACAAGTCATAAATGACCACCCGGACTTAGTCGAACCCTTAGAACACCCAAAATAACATCGAAACGCCAATTCAACTCATGATTCAAGCCTAAGGATCTTCAAACTTCCGAAAATCACCAACGAGGCCGAAACTAACCAAACCTCGTTTAAATGACATGAACATTTGCACACACATCCAAGGATACACTACGAACCCGTTTCAACTTTCGGAATTACATTCCGACCCCCGATAGTTAATTTTCCACCGCTTACCGGAATTTTCCAAAAACTAAATTTCGCCAATTCAAGCCTAATTCTACTCCGGACCTCGAAATAACATTCCGAACACAATCCTAAGTCCCAAATCACCTAACGAAGCTATACGAGCCATAAAAACCACATTCTGAGATCATTTACCCATAAGTCAACTTCCGGTTGACTTTTCCAACTATTAAACCATCTTAGGAGACCAAGTGTCTCCTTTCATACCACGACCACTCCGAACCCGAGCCAATCAACCCAACACAACATAAATGAGTTGAACAATACATAATAAAGTAGAAATAGGGGAAACAGGGCTAAACTCTCGGAACGGCCGATCAGGTCGTTACAACCATCTAATAACCAAACCAAGAAAATGATAAATGATGAAATGGATCGGCTTGCACTTTATAATTGCATTCAGACTTGATCTCTATAACTAGGGGTGTCAATGGTTCGGTTCGGCAGGTTATTTTATAAAATTTGTACCATACCAATTTTTCAGTTATTTCATTATGTATAACCAAAATTAGACTTTCCGAAACCGTCTCAATCACGTCGGTTTCTTTTCTGTATCGGTACAGTTTGGTTAATTTTCGGTATTTTCTTAAATGTCAGGTAAAAGTCACTAGTAGAAGTATAATGCAATAACATGTGTACTTTTATAGGACTTTACAAAACTCTCAAGATATTTTTACTGTTTAAAGGGTGATGCATTAAGAAAACATGAAAGATGGCGAGAGTATTAGATCCATTAGCTAATCTACAGCAGAATAAAAGAAACTAAGCAAGGACAAAGAAAATATAAATCACACGAATGAAAAGATATTAACCAAGTTGAGATTCAAGAATATTAAAGTATATGAAAGACTAAATATTCAAAAGAATAAATTTTAAATCATACGAAAGAAAACATATTCAATACATCATTGCATTTTGCTACTCATAATCGCTAGAATACCTTGTATCTTGCTTGCGATTATGCTGAAAATAATTTAGTTTCATTAGGAGTAGCATATTAGTTTTGATTTTGAGTTTAATTACTTGTTGACTTTAATCATTTTTACAATTCCAATGCCCAAAAAAAAGTTAATGCTTTATTATTTTAAAACTAATACATAAATATATTTTTTACATGTAAATTTATTCGGCACGGTTTGGTATTTTTTCGGTTTATTTTCACAAAATAAAAAATCTATCCTAATTATCGATACAATTATAGATTTATATAAAAACCTACGGCTTTATTAAAAGACACCTAAAAAGCGGTTCGGTACGGTACGGTTCGGTCGGTTTAGTTAGTTTTTAAAAATCCATTGACATCCCTATCTATAACAGCACCCCTATATAACAACACTTCACAATAAAAGCCAAGCTTTTTCGGAACCTATTCTTATGTTATGTTATAATATATGTTCTCTATAACATCATTTCGCTATAACATTCAAGAATATTCGAAACAAACGATGCTGTTATAGAGAGGTTTGACTGCAGTAATTTGTTTATGCTTGGTCACTTTAATTTCGCCTCTAGTAATAATTTTGACAAGATTGTTAATACGTTCCTTGAGTTTTTTCTTTTAAACTGAAACAAAATTTTCAGCTTAGACCATAAAAGGGAGAAGTGGAATTGGAATTGATAGTAAAGTGACTTTTGGAATGCTATTGGGATTTGGTTTTGTCAACAACCTTTTTTTTTATTAACCGACCCTAGTAGAAATGTAGGATCATAGTTCATTTTTTCTTCCATCTTTTTTTAAAACAATATAAACAGTCAACAAGAAGAATTTCTCCTAATAATTAGCAAAAGAAATGGTCTTTACTGAGTCAATAATATAATGTATAGGCTTGAAACTGATAATTCTAGAGAAGAGTTGGGCAGTAGTGGGACGACTTCGTGCTTTAGAAGAAACAATAGATGAAGTGAATAAAGGGGAGAAAACTACCTTATACTCACTGCATGTAATTAAAAAATTTATTAAAATTAGAGGTAGATTTTACAATGAATTTCTACGATTTTCTATTTATATAATTTGAATGAATTTTAAATTATATTAGAAAGTATTTCTTTAGTGACAATCAAAACTCAAGAATTTGTATAAGCAAAAAGAAGAGAGAACGTGGAACTTAATGGTATACTTTATGAACATAATATTAATAACAAGTTCATAAAAGAACTATTCTATTTGTAATTTTAATAAACTTAAATTATATAATTTATAATAAACATAAAATCTAGAGTTAAATCACTTAGGTAAAAAGAATAAATTATATATAACATTAAAAACAAATTACCTTGAGAAGGGATTGAAAATGTCAAGGTCAAAATAGACATCTCATAGTGGGATAGGAGCATGCTAATGTTTATTGTTCAAAGTTAGAGAAAATCATAAGATGCACCCTGTACTTGTCTAGAAAAATCAGTTTCACACCTAATTTTTATGGGCGAGCTATTACCACTCTATCATTGTCTAAAGTGAATTTAATACCACCCCAAAGCTAACGTTGCAAAAATAAAAAATAAGGAAAAAAGGAGGCGCATATTATCAAATTTAAAGCAAAAAATTAATTTTTCTAGAGCAAAGGCAGATTTTCTCCCCCCCCCCCTTCATCTTCACCATCTCAACACCCACTTCCTTCTTCTCCGTTTTCTTTTCTTCTTCATTTTTACAACCATTTCTTCTTCATGTAAGTTTACCCAAATACCCTCACAGTTATGAGATGTGTTGTTAATGACCATGAAACATTCTTAAAGTTTAAGAATATCCTGACAGATCCAAGAATTGCTTTAACAAGTGTGGAGAAAAATTCTTGAGTTTAAGAATATTATGATATTTCAGAGAGTTGCTCCAACTGACACAACACATATTGTCACATCATTTTTGAAAAGGATTCAGTTGAGATGCCAGGCTAAAGACCCAATAATAAGTAAACTTCATCAGCTAGATTATTATCAATTATTCTGCTTAAAAAGTGGCACACTCCACCGATGAAGTTGGTGGTAGCGTCTTGATTGCTCATCTTGAAATATGTTTGTGCAGTGCGAGATTTGGTCCAAAACCACTATTATTAAATTCGTTGTTAATTTCATAATAATTGAACTTGTAAACCAAAAGAAATTAAAACAAAAGAAAGAAGCATCAAGACGCAAGAAGCCCGTTGGTAATCGAAGTTTTGGTGGTAGCTATGGAAGAAATAAGGAAAAATGTGTGAATGAAAAAGGAAAAAGAAAAAATAATTACTTCTTTGTTTTCTGACATGGCGCTGACGTGGCATGCGTGTGTGGAGCATCTCACACCTTGAAGGTGGTATTATGCTTCACAAGGTGGTATTAAATTTACTTTGGACAAAGATAAGGTGGTAATAGGATGCTTGTAAAGTTTCAGTGTGAAACTGACTTTTCCGGCAAAATATTTCAAGGTTCTTAACACTGTTATTGTTGGTGTTAACCTATTTACAGAGAAGACTTAGAGATGAAGATTGAGACTAAGTTGTGTCCGATGTTGTCTGCTGAAATATTCATATTTGGTCTTGGGCTATAAAGAAGATTTGGGCTAGAAAGAAGACTTGGGCTCCAGTTCATGTTGGGCCTATTTCGTTTGGCCTCAAACATTGAAGCAGCTGAAGGCCTGCTTTTCTAGACAATTAGGATACAACTGTGTTTGTACTATTCAGTTGTAAAGAATATAATTAGTTATATGTTAGCCAATAGTATAATTCTACTTGGCTTTTCTGTTTTTATATTAGATTCCTATTCTTTGTATATATATCAAACACTGTACATCAGAATTCATCATCAAATATACAAAAAGAAATTTTTTCCTACGCTGCTTTCTTATACATTTCTACATGGTATCAGAGCGGGCATAATCTGCCATTGAATAGATCTAATCTATCACATAATATTCTTCATTTTCTTTCTTCATTCACTCAGCAATGGCTTCCATTGAAAATCCTGAGAATTCTTCTTCTACTACACGAGTTGTTGGATCTGATGTTTATGATGTTCCTCCTACAGCAGGAATAGTTGATTCATCACACCCCTATTACCTTCATCCCTCAGACTATCCAAGGATGAACTTGATCTCTTCTGTTTTTGATGGCAAAGGATATGGAGGTTGGAGGAGAGCTGTTGTAATTGCCCTTTCTGCTAAGAACAAACTAGGGTTCATTGATGGATCCCTAGTTGTTTCTGAGGCAGATTCTGGTCTGCAGAAAGCCTGGGCTCGTTGCAATGATATGGTCCTCTCTTGGTTGTTGAACTCCTTGTCAAAGGAAATAGCTGAAAGTGTGCTCTATTCTCAAAGTGCAAAAGACATGTGGAGTGACCTGGAGGACAGATTTGGTCAGGCAAATGGAGCAAAGCCTTTTCAATTGCAAAAAGAACTTAGTGATGTGGTGCAAGGGAACACAAGTGTGTGTACCTACTTCACTAAGATAAAAATCCTATGGGATGAACTTGATGCTCTCAATACCTTTTCAGCTTGTGTATGTGATTGTGAGTGTGGAGCTAAGGCTAAATCACAGAAAGCACACCAGGACGAAAGACTTCTACAGTTTCTAATGGGTCTCAATGACACATTCATCGGGGTTAGAACAACATATTGCTTTCTTACCCTTTACCATATATAGGACAAGCTTATTCTCTAGTTATTCAAGATGAAAAACAAAGAGAAATTCATGCAACAACAGCTTATCCTGGGGACTCAGCTTCTTTTAATGTAAACAATCAAGCAACAAATTTCAAGAGGTTTAAGGACAACAAAGAAAATAGGGTTTTTACCAACACAAAGAAAGCTCTTGGTATATGTGCTTACTTCAAAAGTCTAGGGAATTTTATTGATCAATGCTACAGAATTCATGATTTTCCAAGTGATTTCAAGTTCACAAATCAAAGAAAATTCCAAGGAAAAGGGCAGGTCCAAGCAAACAATGTTTACAACCCAAATGAAGAGATGATCCAGACAGCAAATGCACAAGAAAATGTCCAGTCCCTTACCCAAGAAAATGTGACAGAACTGTTGCAGCCTCTTCAGCAAATGAAAATGGGATAGCAAAATACAAGCACTTCTGAGCCTTCAGTTAATGCAAATTGTGCTGGTATGACAAATTGTTTTGACTCTTATGCTTGTTTCATTCAAATTAACAGTAACTCATGGATTTTAGACAGTGGAGAAACATAGCATATGTGTTTTAACAGGAAATTCTTCACTAACTATAAAGCTTTGCCTAAACCTCTCATAGTTAAGCTTCCAAACTCCTATAAAGTTAAGGTCACACATTCTGGTTCAGTTTCCTTATTTCCTAATATGGTTTTACAAAATGTTTTGTATATACCATCATTCAAATATAATCTGTTATCTATCCATAAGTTGTGCATGTAACTTCAGAAATTTGTCTAATTCACTCCTTACTCTTATTTTCTTCTGCAGGACCCTTCGCTGAAGAGCCCTATTGTTGGCCCATGTCACTGAATGGGTTTTGAAGATTGACAAGTTGAACCAGGTCCATCAGAGAACACACATTTGAACGGAACAGTTGGGACAAGAATTGTTCATGCATAGGAGATATCAGTGATTGCTAAGTATCAAAGAGCTAAAAGGATGTCTACTAATACGAATGTAACGACCCGGTCTGTCGTTACGTAAAAACCTTCTTCATAACTGTTGCTATTGACTATTATAGATTGGTTATTTTGTTATTAATGTGTTAGAGTTGATAGGATTGGAATCGGAATGGTTAAATGAGGATTCGGACACTTAGTCCTTAAGAATAACCTTTAAAATGGGAAAAGTCAACTGAGAGTTGACTTATTGGTAAACGACCTCGGAATACGTATTTTATTGCTCGGATAGATCCGTTAGGTGATTTGGGACTTAGGAGTGTGTTCAGAATAATTTTGTGATGTCCGGTGTAGAATTAGGCTTGAATTGGTGAAAGTTAGTTTTTGGTCGATCGGCAGTGGAAAATAGGCTATCGGGGTCGGAATGGAATTCCGACAGTTGGAACAAGTTCGTAATGTCATTTTGGACGTGTCTGAAAAATTTCAGGTCAATCGGAGTTGATTTGGATAGTTTCGGCATCATTGGTGAATTTTAGAAATATCAAAGTTCTTAGGCTTGAATCCGATGTGAATTTGGTGTTTTGATGTTAGTTTTGGTGTTTTGAGAGTGCAACTAAGTTTGAATGATGATATGGGATACGTTGGTAAGTTTGGTTGGTGTCCCGAGGGGCTCGGGATTGATTTCGGGTGATTAACGGACTCATTTGGACTTAGAACAATTGCTGGTTTTCTGGTTTTTCTGCACAGTGATTTTTAATCACTGCGATCGCGGGTGAAGAAGTGCGATCACAGAGAGTTAATATGGTCAGGCTCATATTTGTTCTATGCGATCGCAAGAAGGGAGGTGCGATCGCAGAGTAGAGGGAGGACAAGTCAGTGCGATCGCGTGGAATAGGCTGCGATCGCAAAGAGGAAGATAGGCGCGTGGGGTTGGCTGGCAATTTCACTGTGCGATCGCGTGCACAGTGCTGCGATCGCGGAGGTCTGGGAAATTGGTCAGTGCGATCGCA
>MDKH01225432.1:0-13974 GCA_005239495.1 Nicotiana undulata | reverse complement strand
GAACGGGTCTACACTGCTCGGAATGACCCCAAATTTTGCGGACAAGTCATAAATGACTATATGATACTATTACCAGTTCTGAAATTCCATTCGGACCATGATATCATGAGGTCCAATTCCAGACCGAATTCTAAATCTTATGAAATCCTGAATTCCAATTCAGGTGCCGAAATGCTCCCGGGTCATCAGAAACCCGAGGCGAACATATGCTCAAGTCCGAAATCATCATTTGGAGCTGCTGGAGCTGTCAGCACTTGATTCTGAGGTCGTTTGCTCAAAATGCTGCTTGGAACCAAAATTAGCCAAATAGGCTAGCCTTCAGGAACCAAGTGTTCCTGAACTAGCCAAATCACTTCTGAATCTCAAACGACCTGCCCCCTACAAATCATAAGGCACGAGTAGCCACTATGGAAAGAGTCATTTATGGGAACGGAGTTGCAACACACAAAACGACCGGCTGGGTCGTTACAACCACCCTCCTATCTTTCAGTGTATTGGCGACCGATGATGTCTAGGGTTTCTTAGAGGGGGTCGCTGCATTCTTCAGACTACAGGTATTGTGGAGACGAGCGGGGTTGTTTTTTCCACGTCTCAGCTTAGAGGAGCGGCTTATCAGTAGTGGCGGGCATATGAGTTGGGTAGCCCAGCCGAGTTAGCTTCACCTACATGGGGTCAGTTTTTAGAGATGTTCTTGAGGGAGTTTGCATCCCAGTCCCTCCGAGAGGCATGGCGTGTGAAGTTTAAGCAGTTGCGTTAGAGCACTATGTTAGTATTGGAGTATGCCGTCATGATTCAGTGAGTTGGCCAGATATGCACCTCACTTGGTTGCTACAGCTAGGGGCAAGTCCTTAGATTCATTGAGGGGCTCAGGCATGATATTCGGTTCAGCAGGACTTGAGAGTTAGAGTCATATGTCTCGTTTCAGCAGGCAGTAGGGATCGCTCGCCGGTTAGAGGGCATGTGGGACCGGGAGAGAGAGGACAGACCAGTTCAGGAGAGAGAGAGTATAGGGAGGCGAGGAGGCCTCGTCGATCGGAGGAATCTACTAGTCCTTATTATGGAAGTAAGGTACCACACAGTAGAGGTTTTGTGGGTCAGCCAGTTAGTTTTGCATTACCGGCTTTGCATGGGTTTTCAGGTGCTCATGGGTCTCAAGGTACTCGTGTTGTACAATTTCCACAGCCAGGTCAGCATAGAGGTTGTTTTGAGTATGGAGATACCAGTAACAGGGTGAGAGATTGTCCTAGGATTCAGTCAGGTGTCATAGCAGGGTATTCAGTTGAGTAGAGGGCGCCCAAGAGGGGGAGGCCCGACCTGTTGATGTTTTTCATATAGTGGGCTGAAGGCCATTGTGTCAGATATTATCGCACATGTATGTTTTGATGTGTTACAGAGGGGCACCAATTGTATTTCATTATATAGTTCTGTTGGTCAGGACGAGTTCCCTTATTTGTTGTTTCATTTAGGAGTGAGTTTCATACTTTGCACTCTATTTTTCATGATTGCTCGTGTTGGGAGATTCTAAAAGTGGTAGCACGTGTCTATCATTATTTTCATTCATCATTGAGAGTGGTGAGACTAGAAGTAAGTTCTTGTTATCGTCATGGTAGGCTTAATGTGATTTTCCTAAGTATTTTGTTTACGAGCTGTGATTTTATACTCTATCGGGATGTGAGTTCAGTGAGCGTTATGATTTCATCAGCCGAGATGAGTTAGTGAGGAATTTCAAGTGCTATGATATATTTTCGGTATGTGATTTAGAGTTGAGGGCGAGGTCCTCGTGATAGTTTGTGATTCGATATGTTTGCACCAGGCTGAGTACCACGGTGAAAATTTTATCAGGATGGGATCCTTGTGAATTGTTCATATGCTTTACTTCATCCTTGTTATATTGCTTTTATAAGTCAGTATTGATAGAGAGTTGTGCCTATGGGCTTGTTTGATATTTTCCTTATGTGATTCTCTTTTCATATTCAGTCATTTTCGTTATGTGCTTCTTTAGCTTTAGCTTGCGGAATGTGTGCCCGTGGTGTTAGTTGAGGCTTGATGGTTCGGGTGCTTAATAATGAGGTCTCCGTGTTATTTTCTTCATTTTCAATGTTATGGGGCTTGGAAATAGAGTTCTTTCGGATATGAGGCTAATCGCTAGTGCTGGATTGATTTCAGACAGCTATTGTGATCAAAAGTGTTATTTTGATCCTATATGTGATGTGCTATGTTGTGTGGTCGTGCCTAATGGGTGTAGTCATGAGTTGATGCAGCTGGTTGAGGCTGATGCCGGATATGGAATTTGAATTGGTTCTTTTGGAAATGAGTAGAAGGTGAGAAATTAGGGTATGAGGCTTATCGGTGATGGTAGGAAGGCTAAATTGTAGTTGTGATTGTGTCATCGGGCCTATGTAGGTTGGGGTGACGTGGGATCACCCGCGGGTGTATGTTGGAAGTGTGCATTCAGCAATTGGATGAGTTCGAGGTGAATCTTGGCACGTTCGAGGACGAGCGTTGGTTTTAAGAGGGGGAGAATGTAACGACCCGACCGGTCGTTTTGAGACTGAATCCAACCATGCACGCAGGTCTATATACACAATGTGAAGTTGTTCAAGACCTTACGCCACCGAACGGAGCTTAAATCCTCAAAACGACCGGTCGGGTTGTTACACCAATTTTCCTTGAGAACAAGCAGCACAAGAAAATTCCTTATATTGAAGAATCTTCTTATTCTTCAGTGTGTGCTCATTTGAACTCTCTATTATTCTGCGCATCATGTTGGAACCAGGATGGCCTAACCGGTCATGCCAAATGATAAAATCATTCAAAGTAGGAAACCTTTTGTTTACTATGGCATATGATTCAACAACACTAATGTTTGTGTGGTACAATCCAGAAGAAAATGCGGGTAATTTTTTGTGCACACATTTTCCCCCAGCTTTTATTGCAGTGATATAAAGGTATTCAACATTTCCTTTGTTAGAGGTCTCAACATGATAGCCATTTTGGCGAATAGCTTTGAAACTCAACAAGTTTCTTTGAGACTTACTACAATACAATGTATTATTAATAGTTCATATCATTCTTCCCAGTAGTTATAAGGTCGCTCTTTTAGAGCCCTCAATTAATTTTGTACTACCAGATATTGTATTAACATATACCTTTTTCATAACCAAATAAGAGAAAAAAAATTCTCTTAATATTGTGTGAGTTGTAGCACTATCCAAAAGGCATAAATCTTCATTGCTCATCTTGGATCCAATTGAAGACTGAGGAATTTTATTTTATTCATAAAAAAAATAAAAGTACACCATGAGAAATACGAAAAAACTAACAACAACATAAGACAACTTAAGTACTACTTGAAAATAAATACAACTTTAGAACGAGACAAAAAAATACTGAAAATAAAAATAACAACATAATTGCATCCCTCAGTAAAATGATCAAACTTTAGTTTTGATCTCCAAAGAAGTCTTCAACTTCCAAATGAGAGACAATTGAGGCCTTCAAAATCATCATCATTCAAAGCACGATTTGCCTCCGCATTGTCATCATTTTTGTTTGAAGGTCCTGCCTCAAAATAATTTTTGAAGGTCAAGTGAGACTCCACTAGTGCATTAGCAGAAGATGCTCCAACATTATTTCTTTTGATGGAGTTTTGATAAATCCTGACAAAATGCTCAGGTGCACGGCATTCAATTTTTCAATGACCTTTCATGCTATAGAGGTGGCAGTTACCGCTTTTGCCTCTTGAAGGATCATTTTGAGAACCCATATTATTCTCTCATGTGCCATGACCACCACGATGACGACTATTATATCGTCTTTTACCATTGTCATACCCACATACATTCATATGACCATGAATATTATTGTCCTTTTCCAGACTTATCACGTCTAGATGTCATATTCGCTTCAGGAATGGCAGTTGATCCTGTGGGACGGGCTTTATGATTTTTCAGCAAAAGGGTATTATGTTGCTCAGCCACCAGAAGGCATGATATCAATTCAGAATACTTTTTAAAACCCCTTTCACGGTATTATTTCTATAATACCATATTTGAAGCATGAAAAGTCGTAAGAGTCTTTTCCAACAAATCCTCATCATTCATAACATCCCCACATAATTTTAATTGGGATTTTATTCGAAATACATCAAAGTTATACTCACTTACGGTCTTAAAATCTTGCAACTATAAGTGCATCCACTCATATCGAGCCCTTGGAAATACCGTAGACTTAAGGTGATCATACTTTCCTTCAGTCCAGTCCACAATTCACGTAGATATTTCACTGTTAAATATTCAACCTTTAAACCTTCATTCAAATGATGACGAAGAAAAATCATGGCCTTCACTTTGTCTTGGCTTGATGCCTCATTACCCTGAGTAATGTTGTTACCAAGGCCTTTAGCGGCTAAGTGAACCTCAGCATCAAGAATCCATGATAGATAATTATTTCCAAAAATTTCAAGTGCCACAAACTCAAGTTTTGACAAATTCGACATAGTAAAAACTATCAAAGAAAATAAATAAATTAGAAAGAATAAAAAGAAATAAATGAAAATATTTTCAAAAAGGGTCAATCAGGTCATATCCCATAAAAATAATAACAATAATTGACCATTTAATCATCATAAAAATACATGAATTAGTTATGCCGCAATAATAAATATAAACATATAATTCTTCAAAATAAACAAAAAATATTTTTTTTTCCATAAGCCATTAGTCGTAAGGAAAGAAATCAGGAAGCCATTTGATAGATTATTAAAATAGTAGGAAACACTATTTCAACCAATCTTAACTATTCTGACAAACATGTCAACTATTGGCATTAAACATACAATAGATAATTGTATGTGTCCAGGTACGACTTAAGTTTTATGTTTAAAACCTAAACATATTTAGGCATTAAGAATGCACTCAGTATAATTGTCATATTTCTATTTTACGAGACAACACATAATTCTAATTAAGTAAATCCAAAATAAGTAGATTCCATATAAAAGAAAGGCGTAGCAATAATTTGATAATTTGAACACTGGGTTGTAGATATATACCTTGAGAGTGGAATTCAATATTGAGGTTAAAGACTTCATGCTGATAATGTTTTAAGAATTGTAGCTCAAAGTAACAATATAAAACAAGATAAGTAGAATAAGAGAAGAAGAGATAACTTTCTTATTTCATCAAGTGTTCAAGTGTATCTCATATCACATTGCATGCCTCTATTTATACTATTACATAGAAGGTTACAAAAGGATTGTCTTAAACATGTCATTAACAATTGAGATCATGGGTAGGGGTTATGGAGGTGTAGGAGTTACAATCATAATAGTGATAAGTAGTGGGAGGTTATTTGCATTATGGGTGAAAGTAGTAGGAGTAGTGGACATCCGCAATTACTATATTTTACAATATAAAGCTTTTAATCGCTTATAGCGTAAGTTTTCTAGAAAGTCGTATCATTTACAATGATAACATAGCTCACTATTTATAGCTACATCTAGGGAATAAGGTCCTAGGATTGTGCCCTTATTTAATGTCAATTATGAGGGTCATTTATGAAGGTGTAACGGTGAGCATAAATGACAAATTCTCTTTAACAGGCAGCGCACTAAATGATGTGGAATATTCTCCATTAAACGCTACTGGTCGGAGGGTATTTGTTGCATTTTTACGAGTGTCATTCTTTTATTTAACAAACGGGATAATTGCCTTCGGTTCTAACTATCCCCTTCTTTATGTTTCACGTGTCACTATCTTAAGTTCCACTTAGCCTAGCGAATATTTCCGTATACATATAGTCCCCCTGCTTTCCGGTGACATAACTTTGTGTCGTCGGGAAATTGGTAGAAACACTCCTTTTGGAGGGAACTACTATGATTCCTTCTGAAAAGCTTCTAACGGTTGATTAGACGCACATCTCTTCGAATTTAATGGCCCGAACGTGCATCATCCCGCGATTCAGCATAGCCTTTGTCGGTTATCGAGGTAATCTTGGCAACAAATTTAGCCATTGTAATGACTCGGCCGGTCGTTCCGAGAGTCTTAGCCTATTTCCCTCATTTCTACTTCCTTAAGTGATGTTCAACTGTAATGTATGATATCGAATTGGTTGGTTTGGGTTTTGGATGTGATTTGGGAGTTCGGGTTAGAATTAGGCTTGAATTGGCAAAATTTGTAATTTAGAGATTTCCATTATGTAGAGGAAAAATTGATAACGGGGTCGCAATGGAATTCCTGAAGTTGGAATAGATTCGTAGTATCATTGTTGGTTTGTGTGCAAAATTTGAGACTATTCGGGCAAGGTTTGCTTGGTTTTGGAGTCCTTTGTAAATCTAGTAGTTTTGGGGTTCTTAGGCTTGAATCCGGAATTCGATTTGAGGTTTGATGTTGTTTTAAGCGATTTGTAGGTTTGATTAAGTTTGAATGGTGTTAAGGGACGTGTTGGTGTGGTTGGTTGAGGTCCCGAGGACCTCAGGTGTGTTCCGGACGGTTAGCAGGTGAATCAACTGTTGGAAAATAGGGTGTTGGTGTGCTGAGGGAGTTGTTGGTGTTCAGAGAGGGTTCTCTGAAGTTTGGAACGCGGACCGCGTTGAAAATCTGCGGTTAGCGGTGGACGTTCGCAGGGGCGGACTTTTTCCGCGGTCAGTGGTGAAAGCTGACGCGGACAGCGTAAGGATCTGTAAGGTCTCAGGAGTTTGGAGAATTACACGGCCGCGGCGGCAATTGCGCGGACCGCGGTGTGGGGATCGTTGAGGCGGTGGCTTTTTTGCTGTCAGCGGAATGGGAATCTAAGGGTGCACTATAAATACGAGAATCAGGGTTTTATTTTTCATACATTGACCTAGAGAGCACGGGTTTTGGCGATTTTTCGAGGGATTTTCAAGACCATCGAGGTAAGTGATTATAACTCAGTTCGGACTAAAACACATGATTTTAACGTTTAATACATCATTTGATTAGAGAATTGGGGATGAAATTGGGGAAAATTGTAGAAAATTTCATAAATGGGTTTTTGAGAGTTGAACACCGATTCGAGTTCGGATTTTGATAAATTTAGTATGGTTGGACTCAGGAGTGAATGAGTTTATGAGTTTTGTGAATTTCTTCGGATTTAGAGACGTGGGACCAGGGGTTGGGTTAGGCTAATTTTGGGATTTCTTGACCTAAATTGATAATTTTCATATGGCATTCATTCCCTTAGCATGCATTGATGTTAGTATACTAATTTTGGATAGATTCGGAGCGTTTGGTGTCCGAGTCGAGTGGCAAAGGCATTGCGGATTAGGCATTTGGCTTGATTGAGGTAAGTAATGATTGTAAATCTAGACCTGAGGGTATGAAATCCCGTAATTTCGTATTATTTTGATAAGTGAGGTGACACACATGCTAGGTGATGGGCGTGTGGGCGTGCACCAGTAGGGATTGTGACTTGGTACGTCCCGTGGCAACTGTAGAGTTGCGTATCTGATAAATTTATATGATTTTCATGTGTTCTAGAAATGATTCTGTTAACTTGGGCTAAATGCCATGTTTGGGGCCTTGTGCCGAACCGTTTGGACCCTCTAGGGTATTTTACTACAGTCTTCACACTATTTTTGATAGAAATATATTCTCAGTAATTATTTATACATGTTTACTGTAAAAAAAACCATGCCCGAGTGGCTTGTGAGGATGATGACTGAGAGAGGCCGAGGACCGGATTGTGAGGATAGTTATGGATCGGGCTGTATGCCGCAGCAATATTGGGTCGAGCTCCATGCCGCATCGATATAGCGCTTGGGCTGTAGGAGCCCCTCCGGAGTCTGCACACCCCCAGTGAGGCGCAGTCAACTATGTATGGATCAAGCTACACGCGCAGCGGTTATTTTATGGTACCTATTGCATGTTAGCGCTGAGTGTGAGTGTTGATTGGTGATAACTGTGTCACGAGTGACAGAGAGGCTTGCCCGAGAGGCTATATTTGTGAGTGATCCCTTGCCCGAGGGGCTTATTTTTATGAAACTACTGTTTTCACCCTCCTTTACACTTAGCGTCTATTGACAATGTTGAACAAATGTTTTAAACAAGATTTCATTAAAACTGGAGTTTTTACAGGATATTCGGAATTTGATCCCTGATTTAATTCTGTTATTTCTACTGTTGTTTTATGTTATGAAGTTATTTGATTTTAAATGCTCGTCACTGCACTCAGCCTATAGTTATAATTGATACTTACTGAGTTGGTGTACTCACGTTACTCCATGCGCCTTGTGTGTAGATTAAGGTGACGGGGCGGAGTGAGAGCTGATCTTCCCCTCTTTGGAGCATTTCGGAGATTGCGAGGTAGCTTCACAGCGTCCGCATGCTTGCCTTTTCCTTCATATTTCGTCATTACTTATATTCTCATACTTGTTTGTATTAAGGAGATAGTACCAGATTTTTTATTTCCTTTTAGTTGTTTGATCACGCTCAACTATGTCTAATAAAAGACTAAGCGGGCGTTGCAAATATAATGTGAGTATTTAGCCCAGAGTCGAATCCCACAGGGAACCAACCTATCAATTGTTGTTGTTAGACTACTATATTCTCAATAATCAATTTCCCAAAAGTTATGAATATTAATTTCCGGTATTTTTACTACTACAGCTGAATGAAAATAAGAAATCTAAAGAATAACTAATAACTAATACTGAGGTGTAAACAATTACGATGAAGGTCTAAGGTTATGGTTTCCCCCGTTGATGGAATATTTTCTTGTATATTTCCTATAGTTTTGGATTAATTATCTCTATCAATCATGAACACTCAGGCTATCATAAATCTCTCTAAAGTAATTATGATAATCTACTATACGCACACTCTCGAGTTACACTAGCTAACTTGTATTACAATTCACTTTAGATTGCACCCAAGGTATCGTTATCTTTAATCCAACCTTTAAACCCTCGGTTATGGATCTCTCCTATACTTTGGGAGTGATGTTGTTCAACAATTACCTAAATATGCACTCTCTCTCGAGTAGATACACACTAAATAAGAACAGCTAATTGAGGGCCCTTCAATCAACTATAACAAGAACGTAGTTGAACAAATAGAGATTGAAAACCAAGAAAAACTATATTAATATAATAATAAGTTCATCCTCAAAGGGTTCCACCAAAACCTTAGATTAAAGAAGTTAGCTACTCATAATTGTATTGAAAACAACAAAAGATTTCATTGACAATGGTAAAATCACAAGGAAGGGAGATGAGAATTGATGCCCAATTGCCCTCCTTGCCTTTGCTATTCTTGAATTAGCCTCTAAACCTTGATAATTTTCTTCTTTGGGAAAGTTGAACCTTTTATAGGTTGAGTTGAATGGCCCCAATCTTCCAGATTTTCTCCTAGGAATTCACGCGCACAATTGGGATTAGCACGGTCGCGCTAGTCCTCGCGCCAATGGACGCACTAGAAGGGTTTTACACTGCCTGGGCAATCACTGGGGTAGCGCGGTCGCGCTAGTGCTAGCTCTAGTGCCCGCGCTAATGCACTTCTACTCTGTCCCGTCAAATGGACTAGTGCGGTCGCGCTAGAGGTCGCGCTAGTGACCGCGCTAGTGGAGTTTTATTCTGTCCAAGCGATCTTCAGCCTTCCTTTCACCCATAAAATCACCCAAGGGGCTTTTCTTCTTCAGTTTAGCTTAAATCACCATCTTAAGTTCTCAATAGTACATTTGGCTCTGTAAAACACAAAAATCACAATTAGAGCCAATTTAACATCATTTAACATCCTTAAGACAGTGAAACATCATTAAGTTAGAGTATAAATGTATGCTAAACTACGTGAATCTAGCCTATTATCATTGCTCATGACTGATGACTCCGAGTTTTGGGGCAATGTTGAAATGTTTTACCTACCTTTACTTGTTTTGAAATACGAAAATGGAAATTTATGAAATGTCGTATAGTATTGAATTAAATGAAAAGTTCCTTATGTTATGCGTAGTGGATTGGCTAGCCTAGTATCACGGTAGGCGCCATCACGGCCAGGGTGGTTTTGGGGTCGTGATAGCCGCCTAAACCTTTACTTATACGCATCAACCTTCTTCACTCATACTCCATAACTCTCCAAACTCTCTAAAACTCTCTTTATTGTACTTAAACCTTTCTTTAACTTCCTTCAAACGAAAAATCTTTTCCTTCATCCATAATACACAATGGCTTATTCTTCTAAGAACACCAGCTCTTCAAAGAGCAAGAGCAAAATCGAGGACGCGGCTCCTCCAACAGTGGGAACCACCATCCCTAGAAGTCTTGTTACAACAAAAGCCTTCGAAGAGAAATCCCCTTCAGCTAACCCTCGCAAGCGGGCCGTTGGCAGATACTCTTCTTCTATCTTTCATTCAAGGATTTCTATTATGAAGGAAGATTGCCGCTGCCAAGATTTGGAAATCGTTTCTCTTTATCTAACAAAGTGAGTAACCCTACCCAAGGAGGGTTTTACATACTTTTACATGTATCCCTTTACTTTGGGTGCCTTTTCTTTGAGTGGAGAGATTGACTCCATTATTGCGGAGTTTTGCCTCCACTATGAGGTGTATTTGGCACAAGTAAGTCTTTCAGTGTGGAGGACGATTGCTTGCCTTTAGCGTTTGTGCCAAGAGAGGGAGAGGAGATATCCTTAGCTCATGTGATGAATCTCTATTCCCCCAAAGTCTTCCGGGGGGGAATGATAAACTTCACCAAACGCATCCACCATGCTCTATTATCTAGCATGGATGATGACAACGACCGTGGGTGGATTGAATGGTTCGTTGCAATTTCCACCAATGATATAATTTCGGCAACGACTTCATCCTTTACGGGATCATGGAACCGCATTCGTAAGATCCTTGTTTAATATCTCTTTTATTAGAAATTCCTTCATATTTGTACTGATCCTCCTCCTTTCGCCTGTTTCAGCAAATCGATGGGTTCCACCTAGGGTTGAAGACTTGGCCCAGTAGGCCAAAAAATCTTGGATGTCACTACACCCAAAACCCGCACATGGAAAGAACTGGCCCTCAAATACGGGTGGAAGACCAAAAATCATGGTAACTTAAACTTGCCTCGTTTTGCTTTTTACGCGAGGAAATTAATTAATCATTTTTCCCATTTTTTCCAAATCAGATCTACCGGCGGGCTTGGTTGTTGTCCCCGAGGAGGACATTTTGGCTGATCCTGCTGACACGGTGAGGCTGCTTTAGGAGGTGCTTACTCGAACAGGTATCTCTAGTCCTTCTTCCGGTAAAGGTGTATCTTCATGGAGTCCCCCGCCGAAGAACAAGCAACCAAAAAGAAGACGCTCATCCGGGGCAGGGGAAAAGAATAAGAAGGAAAAGATTGTTGCCCCCGAGTCATCTCCGGAAGTTGTGGTGACTAGCCCTCCTCCCATGTCGGTCATACACACTGTGATGATCGATGATGATAGAGAAGCTAGTGATGGGGAAGATTCTTTACATAGAAGGTGAAGATCCTCATCAAATCAATAGAGTGCTAAACCTGTTGAGTAGTTACACCAACCAAGGACGATGTCTCGGCACATTGGGGGAGTTTAAGATGGTATAAAATGCCAACTCTCAGTTACGGGTTCCAGTCGTTGTGCCTTGTATTGCGAGGCTGAGTACCGGGTCCTTGCGGTCTTCGGTTGGCGAGCAACCAACAACTAGCATTGCGTTTGCGGATGCTTCTCACCATTCAGCTTCATCTCCTTGTTCACCAGCTCTTCCATCAGTAACTGCTACATCATCTCCATCGGTCGCATCTGTCCGAGAGGAGGATGTTCCTCTTCCACATTCCCCAGTTCATGGGAATTTGTTTAAACCTATTTAGTTAAATATGTTAGGATGTTCCATAGTAACTTTTTTTTATTTGTTCTTTTAAATAAGTACCGGCAACTGTTTAGTTTTGTGGTTAATTTAGTTTTTGGGCCTATCACAATTTAGTTGACTTGAAAATTTACATGCTTCAGTTTAGAGAAATTAAAATTAGATATTGGTATAGTCGTAAATATTCTTTGAGATAAATAAAGTCGGAGCTTGATGTTGATAAACTAACCTCTCTTGTGGAGATTCATTTATTTTGGAATATAAAGGTTGTGTATGTGTAGCCGTTGTGAATATTGATCGGCCCAAAGGAAGGTCAATGTTTAACAGAATACATGTGCATTTTGTGGTAATAAATGTGTAATAATTATTTTATTTTACATGTGAATAATAAATCGACCCAAAGGAAGATTTAGTATTTGACATGTTATTTATTATCGGTGTTTTATTACTACATCAAGATACCACTTACAAGTATTTAATATTTTATCCAAAGATGAAATATTAATGGAGTGACAGGTACCTTGAGATGGGGTTTACCATTATTCAAATTTATTTTCATTTTGATTTTAAGCATTGTGTGAGCGTATTTCATTGTTTGTTGTTCTCGCATTCAGCTGAAATTACTCCTGCAAATATTATTGCCAATATTAATTCAATTCTTATGTTGAACGGCACTAACTTCAAGTCATGGCAAGAGAATCTCAACATAGTTCTCGGAGTCATGGATCTCGACCTCGCGTTAAGGGTTGATTCTCCACCACCTCTACCACCTCTTATAAATGAGAGTACCTCTAATGAAAAGAGCGAGATAGAAAGGTGGAAGACATCAGATCTCATGTGTATGATGATCATGAATAAAGCCATTCCAAAGACATTCAGGGGCACTATGTCCGATAAGGTTACAACGGCTAAAGAATTTATGGCTAAAATTGGTACACTCTTGACAAGTATGATTTCAATGAGGTATCAACGGAAAGGTATCATTAGGGAGTACATCATGCAAATGTCTCATCTTGCTTCTAAGTTGAAAGAACTTAAGTTGGACCTCTCTGAAGACTTGCTAGTGCATTTGCTTTTGATATCCCTTCCACCACAATTTAGCCAGTTTAAGGTGAGCTATAAAGGTTGTGTATGTGTAGCCGTTGTGAATATTGATCGGCCCAAAGGAAGGTCAATGTTTAACAGAATACATGTGCATTTTGTGGTAATAAATGTGTAATAATTATTTTATTTTACATGTGAATAATAAATCGACCCAAAGGAAGATTTAGTATTTTACATGTTATTTATTATCGGTGTTTGATTACTACATCAAGATTCCACTTACAAGTATTTAATATTTTGTCCAAAGATGAAATATTAATGGAGTGACAGGTACCTTGATATGAGGTTTACCATTATTCAAATTTATTTTCATTTTGATTTTAAACATTGTGTGAGCGTATTTAATTGTTTGTTGTTCTCGCATTCAGCTGAAATTACTCCTGCAAATATTATTGCCAATATTAATTCAATTCTTATGTTGAACGGCACTAACTTCAAGTCATGGCAAGAGAATCTCAACATAGTTCTCGGAGTCATGGATCTCGACCTCGCGTTAAGGGTTGATTCTCCACCACCTCTACCACCTCTTATAAATAAGAGTACCTCTAATGAAAAGTGGGAGATGAAAAGGTGGAAGAGATCAGATCCCATGTGTATGATGATCATGAAAAAAGCTATTCCAAAGACATTCAGGGGTACTATGTCCGATTGGCTAAAATTGGTACACTCTTGACAAGTCTGATTTCAATGAGGTATCAACGGAAAGGTAACATTAGGGAGTACATCATGCAAATGTCTCACATTGCTTCTAAGTTGAAAGAACTTAAGTTGGACCTCTCTGAAGACTTGCTAGTTGTCACGACCCGAAACCGGTCCAGGTCGTGCTGGCGCCTAACGGCGAGGTTAGGCAAGCCAACGAACAACAATAACAATGAAAGTGCGGAATACAAAACAACATGGGGTGAGGCCGTAGAAACAAGTTGAACCACGGCTAGGCCCAATATAGGTACAACCTCGATAACTACAACAAGTGTGTGCCAGGACTAGTGTCACAGTGTCAACGGGCGGCTACATAGATACAACAGTAGAAATACATATACA
>ML250935.1:3595-37177 GCA_005239495.1 Nicotiana undulata | reverse complement strand
TTAATAAAATCTTTCGGAGCTTCATAAGGCCATTTTGCCTTTGAGTAATATCATAAAGTAAACGCTTTTCAACTTTCATATTTTTTTGAGACCCATGAACAGATGATAAAGTATTATGACACCTGGAAATTCAAGAACATAGATATCTCTAATACTTCTATGAATATAGTCATTTATGGAATTTGTGCATTTGCACGTTTCGTTCGTATCGCATGGATCATGCCAAAAGAAAGAAGGGATAGCCTTAACATACCTGGGGTAGGGAAAACTCTGTATAATATTATTGGAGAAGATTGCACCGTACTCTTTTATAACTGCAAAATTTTGATAGAAATACGCTTATGTTCCTTGAATTATTTGAACGAATTAAGCTTCAGATTGTTGAAATGTTTGAACGAATTTTCAAGCTTCTGCTTGTCGAAGAAATTGAGCTTCTGTTCTTGAATATTCAAACTACGAAATGATAGGTTCTTTTAGGATTTTTGGTCATTTTCTTTGGTTCCTTTTCTCTAAATGAAAAATGGAATCAGGTTGTGACTAAATCCTTTCCTATAAAGTTCTAAGTATTCTTAGGAAGCCACCTAATACTTAGAATGACTAAGAGTCATTTTATGCTGCCACGTTACTTGGGGTGTATATTTTATTAATTTTTATCCACTTATTAGTTAATTGGGTAATGTCCCGTTATCCGGTAATTAACCAATTACATGTATAATTTATAAATTATCTCAAATTACTTAAAATTATACTTATTTTTAATATACTTTATATTTCATACTATCACGGCCATATGGTACCTTGTATGGTACTAGTCCATAATTATTGAGTATTATCGCTCGACCCGTATTTAATCCCAAATCAACAACCTTCAACGAAGTTCGTTTTCTTTAATTTGTGTACCCTTTATCCGTCATGACACTTACTTATCACTTGTTATAATTAGCGTAAATACGTTAATCTCAAGATAATTTCATCACTGAGTCTATGCCAATTAACAGAAGATGAAACTTTTACGTACGAAATGCGAGATATAGCATAATACCTCATTTCGGAGCTTTCATCAATTTATTTGTGGCACACTTTCACGTATAAAAATATGGGGTGTAACACACGGCCTGCTGGTAAGTGATGTCTGTCTCCAGCTCTCTGGCCATACTAGTCCAGATACTGGGGTGGAGTCCCTCAATAAAGCGTCGACCCTTCTCTCTGACAATGGCAACCAAAGCTGGTGCATGACGAGCCAAATCGCTGTAATGGACTGCATACTCCGACACAGTCATAGTACCCTGGCGTAGCTTCTCAAACTCTGCACGCCAGGCATCCCTGAGGCTCTGAGGGACATACTCAAGTAGAAACATCTCTGAGAACTAAGCTCAAGTAAGTGAAGCTGCCTCGTCCGGACTACTAAGCTCAAAAGAACGCCACCACTAATAAGCTGCTCCCCTCAGCTGGAAAGCAGTGAAAGAAACCCCACTCATCTCCACAATACTCATAGTGAGGAGAATGCGATGACACTCCTCAAGAAAACCCAGGGCGTCATCTGAAGCTAGTCTGCTAATCTTAGGTGGGTGGTACTTCTTGTACCTCTCAAGTCGGAGCTGCTGTGCTTCAGGAATAGCTGCCCTTACCTTATGCTGAGCTGGAGCTACTGGGGGCATAATAATGTACTCTGGAACCTGCCCAATATGAACCCTCTGCTCAGGAGTACGGGTTGCGGGAGTCTATGTCCCTCCCTCGGCCTGGGATGTAGCTGGGGCTATCAGAAGTAGTCCCGCCCGAGACAAAGTACTGAAGGCACTCAAGAACTGAGCTAATGTCCCCTGGAGGGATGGAGTAATAGTAGGGCCCTCCTGTGCCCCTCCAACTGTGGCTGCTGGGGGATCCTCTGCCTCTGCATTCGTCGGTGCTCGGGCTGCACCGCATGCTCGTCCTCTGCCTCGGCCCCTGCCTCTGACGGCTCTGGCTGGGGGCTCGGGTGCCTGGTCATCAGTACGTCCGGTATGAGTACTAACCATCTGTAAGCAAGAATAGAATAGAGTTTAAGGATTTTGATGACAATAACTAGCACGATAAAGAATTCCAAGGAATATGATTGTTCTTAACAGTTACATAGACTCTCGAAGATAGATACGGACGTCTCCGCACCGATCTGCAAGACTCTAATAAATCGGCTTGTGACGTGTGACTCATATGAACCTAGACGATCTGATACCAACTTGTCACGACCCGAATTAACCCTCTGAACGGACTCGTGGCGGCACCTAGTTCCTATGACTAGGTAAGCCTAAAATATGCGGAAAGTAAGACAAAATAGTAATAAAAACAGTAAAGATGTAGAAATAACTTTAAAACTTTATCCGCTCGGCATTTACAGCTTTCACTCTCCCAAAACTCAAAATATCACCAAGTCACAAGCTTTATACAACTACAACTCTATACAACGGAAATAAGAAAAACGTATGTATGTCTATCTCCTATGACTACAGTAGAGTAGATGAGGACACGTGAGATACTCCGGACGCGGTAGAATTACCTCGCGGTCTCCAGAATTAGTTGATGCTATGCGCCTAACCACGGTACTGAGTGCTGGTACCTGGATCTGTACATAGGGAAAACATGCGCAGGGAAGGGCGTGAGTACTCCACATTCGGTACTCAGTAAGTGCCAAGCCTAACCCCAATCAAGTAGTGACGAGGTCAGGTTGAGGCTCTACTGAGTTTGAAAATAAAATAAGACTGTTACAAATTCGAATAGTGAAAAATAAGTAGCATCAATAGGCAGAACTTAAGGAAAAAACACTGAAAGAAATAATTCAAAAGAACCCTCGGTTCAGCGCAGCATATAACTCAACAGTAAATATGCAATGCAGTACAGGGGGAAAACTCCCGGATCTCAGTCCGTAGTCCCAATTTAAATATGCTATGTAGTACAGGGGGAAAGCTCCCGGATCTCGGTCTGCAGTCCCAATTTAAATATGCTATGTAGTACAGGGGGAAAGCTCCCGGATCTCGGTCTGCAGTCCCAATTTAAATATGCTATGCAGTACAGGGGAAAGCTTCCGGATCTCGGTCCGTAGTCCCAATTTAAATATGCAATGCAAAATGTACGTCGGACATAGCATAATTAAATAGTTCAAGAAAAATAATAGACAAGAATAGGGTAAAACTATCTAAGCATGGTTCAATTTGTAGCAAGTAAGATGGGAACAAGTAAAGGCAAGTAGACATGCTTATTCCTAAGTTAACTGCGAAGTTAAAACAGGGAAAACAGTAATATAGGATTGAAAATGAGATATGCCATGGAAGGAAAGACTGATTTATAGCAACAATGACCCGTGCACGCACTCGTCACCTCACGTACACGGTGTCCACATAGTAAAAATTAGTTAAAATGCCTACGGGAAAATCCCCAACACAGAGTTAGGCAAGACACTTACCTCGACTGCGCTACTCAACCCAATACAACGCTCTTTCCATGAGTGTCCGACTCCGGGTGGCCAAAATCTAATAAATTCGATTGTATAATGTAAATAACACTTTAAGGAATCAAAATAGCTAATTACTTCGAAGCTAATACGCAAAATTAGGAAATTTGCCCAAAAGGTCCCCCGGGCCCACGTCTCGGAATCGGGTAAAAATCATATTTTTCGTCCACTCATCCACTCACGAGTCTAACCATATAAGAATCTCTCAAATCGGAGGTCAAACACCCAATCAAAACTCAATAATTTGGTCTATGAAGTTCTTCCCGTTTTTCCCATTTTCTACCCCCAAATTTCGAAATTTAATGTGTAAATTAAGATTGGAATCATGGAAATTGATCTATAATGGTTATAGGTTACTTACCCAAGTTACCCAGGTGCAAATGCCTCCAAAAATCGCCTCTCCCGAGCTCTCAAACTCAAAAATGGTGAAAATAACATAAACCCTCGAAATTAGACTTTTAAAATACTACCCATATGTTGCCTTATGCGATCGCGGACAATTAGTCGCGATCGCGGAGTGTAATCTCCCACGCGCCAGATTTAACCTTATGCAATCGCGGACAGGGGATTGCGATCGCGTACCTTCATGCTCCAGATCTTCGCGATCGCGGGTGGGGCCTTGCGACCGCACATAGCAAAATGTTGGAATTTTCCCCAGGTCACTGATACACTATGCGATCGCGATATATGGCATGCGATCGCGAAGGGTATTTCTCCAACACCCTGCAATCGCGGACACCATCTTGTGATCGCAGAGAACAAATCCAAGCCTCCCCTTTATTACCTTATGCAATCGCGGAGGATGACTTACGATCGCGGAGAACAAAACTCTGCTGTAGAAAAAACAGAAAACCAGCTAAGGCTTTTTGGCCAAAAGTGTCCGTTTGAACACCCGAAACACACCCGAGGCCCCCGAGACCTCAACCAAAACCACCAACCGACCCTAATACCTCATTCAAACTTGGTCGAGCCTTAAAAACACATCTCATAACATCAACATCATCAAATATGCATATATTCAAGCCTAAGAACTTATGAATTTTTTTATAATTCACATTCGATGCCGAAACACGGTTAAACTCATCTGAATGACCTCAAATTTTGCACACAGGTCATAAATGACATTACGGACCTGTTGTCACTTTCAGAATTCCATTCTGAGTCTGATATCAAAATCTCACCTATCGGCCGAAATCGCCGAAATTCCAACTTTAGCCAATGCAAGCCTAATTCTACAACCGACCTCAAAAACACAATCCGAACACGCTTCTAACTCCGTAATCACCCAACGGAGCTAACGGAGTCGATGAAATTCCATTCCAGATCCTTCTTCACATAGTTCTAGATATAGCCTGATTTCAAAAGCAAAAATCCACATTTAAGGACTAAGTGTCCAAAATCACTCCGGATTTCACCACTCAACGCCCTGACAAGTTTCAATAACATAAATAGACATGGAAGAAGCATTTATTAGGGGATCAGGGCACTAACTCTCAAAACGACCGACCGGGTCGTTACAGAACGCGAAGGCTTGGTGGGAGCTACCTTACGCGAACGTGTAGAAAGACCTGCGAACGCGAAGGCCTTAGGCCGCTGTGCATCGCGATCGCGACACGCCTCTCGTGAATGCGATGAAGGCATGTCTAGTTTTTAAAACAGACTCAAAAACGAGATTTGTTCAAACTTTCATATTTTCTTCACTAGAACTCAACCTTGGGCGATATTTAAAGTGGGAATTCAACAACAAATCATAGGTTCGTGCTCTTAAACTCATTCCTTTCAATTTCCATAAACACCCATTATATTTCTAGGCCTAAATCTTGTTCTTTAAGGGTAAAAATTAGAGATTTTAGGAGAATTGGGAATTTCACAAATTTGGAGATTTAGACCTCGATTTGGGGTCAGATTTTGGAACTAATTACATATTCGGGCTCGTGGGTGAATGGGTAAAGGGATTTTGGTCCGAACCTCGAGTTTGGAACATTCCCAATCTGAGATCCATGGATCACAGATGGTATCTCCACATGACCTTTCGCCTCTGAAAGTGTCCTTCCTTCTCAATGCCCGGGCATCCATCCAATGCATTATGTTTGATCTTGTACCCTATGTAGGCTTGCAAAGCATAGGTTTCACAAGTGGTACACTGAACACCAACCCAATCTCGACGAAAAAAAGGAAAAGCATGTACATCCTTAACGGCCTCTATTCTCGACGTGAACGACCACTTTCTTGGAACTAATTCATAGGCACTTTCCATTAGTTAGACTTCACACACTATATAAAAAAATAGTTGAAGAGTGCGATAGAAAGCTGAAAAACGAAACGATTGACTATTGAGTGCAAGCCCGTAAATAGACGACTATGGGTAGTTCATGTGCGCTTAAAGTCAACTACAACTAGAAGGCATGCCGATCTTTCCACCAACAAGCCTTTGACTTTGACTGTGAAAACCGAAAAATAGTCACACAGTAGTTTAGAGTAGAAGGAGTGCAAGCCACTTGACTGTAAGGAGAGGAGCTCTAAGTTGGAATTCAAAGTGGGCCCGGCGTCGGTTTTTGACTTTTTTTGGAAAATGCGGGAAATCTGTAATTATTCATTAAAGTTGATTCCTTTAGCGATAATTGATGATATTAAGATATGTGTGACTAGATACGAGTGGGTTGGAGGTGAATTCTAAGGGAAAGCGGTACTTGAGCAGTGAGTGACATGTGAATCGAGGTAAGTGTCGTGTCTAATTTTGGCTTGAGGGAATAGGTATTATGTGTTTATTTTCTACGTGTTTGGTTGTTAAATACGATGTATAGGTGAGGTGACAAGCATCTATGCATTGTTGTTGAGTCATGGAATGTGAGTGAAATTTTATTTTTGTAAATTTTGTAGCCTTTAATTCTACTATCCATGCTTAGCGTTGTTATTTGAAATGTTGGTGACATATATCTGGTTTCATCGAGATTTGGTAATTTTTTGAATATTGGTTCAAGGTTAAGGTTTATATTATGATATTACACATTGGTAAAATAATGGCTTCTCTGTGAAACTTTTGTTTATCCGTTGTTATTGATTTTGTGATTTGTGAGAAGAAGTGTAAAGCATGAAGGGTGATGTCGTGCTTATTTATATTGTGAGGAAGAGTGTAAAAGCACGAAGGGTGATGTCGTGCCATGATATGTGAGTGTAAAGAACGAAAAGTGATGTCGTGCCATGATTTATGAGTGATAAAGCACGAAGGGTGATTCCGTGTATATTATGAGAGGTTTAATGCACGAAGGGTGATGTCGTGTCGTTCTATTTATTATTTGGTGAGGTTGAGAGTAAAAGCACGAAGGGTGATTCCGTGTATATTATGAGAGGTTTAATGCACGAAGGGTGATGTCGTGTCGTTCTATTTATTATTTGGTGAGGTTGAGAGTAAAAGCACGAAGGGTGATGCCGTGCAGTTTTCCTTATTGTTTTAATTGCTTAATTTATTTACTGGTTACTATTTAATTCTGTCTTTTCGTTGTTCTCCTTATATCGAAATCCCCTATGTATGTCCCCTTCCCATTATTTCTTGCTTTATTTCTTTATTTGTTGTTATTTCCACTAGCATGATTAAACTGTTCAGGTTATATGTGGGTGTCATGTCATAGCCTCGTCACTACTTCGCGGAGGTTATGCTCGACACTTACCAGTACATGGCGTCGGTTGTACTGATGCTGCACTCTGCACTTTCTGTGCAGATCTAGGTATCGGTCCGAGCTGACTCTGAGTTCGTAGCTGGCTTTGCGCAAGAGACCGAGGTAGATCTACCGACGTCCGCAGATTCCTGGAGTCCCCTCCTATATATTCATTTACTGTTTTATTTAGTTCACAAATAGTTGTACTTCTTCTTTTCAGCTAATACTTGTAGTTAATGTTAGTAGTCCGTAAATTGTGACCCTAGTCCCTTGGTAGCTAGACATATAGATTCCACATGCACAATATTATTATGCAAGTTTCATTTCTTACTTTAAATATTATGTTTTGAGTTGTAGTGGTTCTCGGTCTTTTGTAAGATTATTATGTTGCAAACTTCTAATGTTGGCTTGCCTATCAAGTACAGCGTTAGGCGCCATCACGGTCCCGACGGTGGGAATTCGGGTCGTGACAAGTTAGTATCAGAGCACTAGGTTTCTTTGGTCTCACAATTCGTGGACAAGCTCAGTAGAGTCTGGGGGATCGGTACAGAGATGTCTGTACTTATCTTCCAGAGGCTATGAAGTTAGGAACAAGTTCACTTTTATTCAGCTCTGTCGTGCGATTCTTGTTATCACAATACTGATCGAACTCTTCTATTCTTATTCTCTCGCAGATGGTGAGGACACGTACCACTTCTTCCACCGATCAGCAGTCGGATCCTCCAGCAGCAACTCTTACAAGGGGCAAAGGCCGAGGCTGTACCAGAGGCTGAGGCAGGGGTAGGGCTCAGCTCAAGGCCCGAGCAGCAGCTCCAGCTGCGGAGCGTCAAGTAGAGTTCGATGAGTAGTCCCCATCTCAGACCGTTCCTGCAGGACCAGCTCAGGTCCCAGAAGGGTTTATTGCTACCCGGTACTTTAGGATGCCTTGGTCCGATTAGTGAGACTTATGGAGTGTGTGGCCTAGATTGGCGCATTCCCCATGGCACCAGTCGTATCTTAGGCTGGAGGAGGATACCAGACTCTTGCCCCCACACTCCGAAGCAGATGGCTCCCCAGTTTCAAACTCCAGCAGCCTATCTAGTTAGGGTAGTTTAGCCGGTTTTTGCAGCAACGCCCGTTGATGGGGCAGCTATGTCCTCCGAGGCTTTGTGGAGGTTGGATAGTTTTACCAAGATTTTCCCAGTTCATTTCAGCGGTGCCACTTCAGAGGACCCCAAGAGTACCTTGATAGCTGCCATGAGGTTCTTCGGAACGTGGGTATATTGGAGACCAAGAATGGTGGAGGGATTATTTGTTGACTAGACTAGCTGGGTCGCCTGCTCTTACTTGGGATCGGTTCTCACATCTCTTCTTGGAGAAGTTTCTGCCTATTACTACGAGAGAAGCGCCGTCGTCAGTTTGAGCGTCTCCAACAAGCTAACATGTATGTTACTCAGTATGGGACTCGTTTCATGGATTTGGCCCATCATGCTATTCTTTTTCTCCCCATGTCGCGCCCCCTTTTTTCCTTCTCCATACAGATCGATCAGGGTTCTTTACATTAGCAGGACAACTCATTTCTTTTTGGGAAAGGGGGTATATAAGGAATTGGAGAGTCGCCACCTAACGAGTTAAGGTGTGTTAGGGAACCTATTAAGGTTCATTACAGCACTAATTAGTTAACCAGAGATTGGGTTTTGAAATTACTTTGAGGGGAAGGTGTTAGGCATCCCTCAAAGTCCACAACTTTGGTTCCCGGTTAAACAACTTTGTGAGTTTAGGCAAGTAGCAAACAACTGTGGGTTCAGCTTCAGGTTATATTTCCGCAACCTATTGAAGAACTTCCTCAGATCTTCTATGTGGTCCGTGGCTTTCCTGTACTTGATAATAACATCAACCACATATACCTCGATCTCCTTGTGAATCATGTCGTGGAAGATGGTGGTCATAGCCCTCATGTAGGTGGCCCCTGCATTCTTCAGACCGAATGACATCATCTTGTAGCAGTACACTCCCCACGGCGCAATGAAAGCCGTTTCCTCAGCATCTTCCTCATGCATCCAGATCTGATGGTAACCAGCGAAGCAATCTACGAATGATTGTAACTCATGCTTGGCGCAATTGTCAATCAGGATGTGTATGTTTGGCAAGGGGAAGTCATCTTTTGGGCTTGCCCGGTTGAGATCCCGGTAGTCGACATAGACTCTGACCTTCCCGTCTTTCTTCGGCACAGGTACAATGTTGGCTAACCATGTCGGGTACTCAACTACCCTGAGAACTTTGGCGTTGATCTGCTTGGTAACTTCTTCCTTGATTTTCAAAATCATGTCAGGTTTGAACTTTCTGAGCTTTTGCTTTACCGGTGGACACATTGGATTGGTTGGTAGTTTGTGAGCCACAATAGACGTACTTAGACCAGTCATGTCATCATACGACCAGGCGAATATGTCCTTATACTTCTTCAGAAACTCTGTGTACTCTTTCTTCTCTGATGGCGATAAATGAATGTTGATGTGGGTTTCCTTGGCGTTTTTTGAATCTACCAGGTTGATAATTTCAATCTCGTCCAAGTTGGAATTAGGTCTGTTCTCAAAGTTTTCAACCTTTTTGACAATCTCGTCGGGTATATCATCTTCCTCTGAATCAATGTCTGTTTGTTGCGTTGTCTCGTTGCATGTCACGGTCTTTGGTTCATCAAGACAAGTAATAGTAATGATGTATAGATAAAGTAATGAGAGAAAACAGTAATGATAAATATTTGATTCATAAGAAAAATTAGAAAATGCTTTGATAAATTGAATAACAGTTTTGAACATTGAGGATCTTATTGAAGGAATTGAAAATGCGAAAAGGGAAAATCATTTTAGTTAATAAAACAGTAAGTAATGCTTGTTTTAGCCTTGCTACCCCAAGGCTCGTCGGGCGTTGGTCGTCTTGATAGTCCAGTTCTTGAGGTATGTCCCTCTTCTCACAGCCTGTATGGAAGGGCCTTCCTCCCCCTCCTCCTCGAGAATAACGCAGCAGTCCATATCACTGTCCTCCAGAAACAAGTTCCTTATTGCTGTAAGTGCTTCTTCTTCGTCTGATCCATAAATAATGTTGGCCTGTTGGAAGGTCTGCTCTAGATTCGGTATTGGCTGCTCCAAAGGGTAGTAAGGACCGCGCCAAGGTGGCGACCAGTTGTTGAATTCTTGCCAAGTGTAGTCGTACCCCAGACCAAAAGTAGTTCCATGGCTTTTGATCTTAATAGGTTTGGAGATTCCTTGAAGGTTCTTGTCGAGCCCTTTGTCAGGCTAGTACCCACTCCAATTTAGTATACTCTCGATTTTGTTATCCCACCATTTGTCCTTGTTGATGACATTGACCCATTCAATGTGGTGGTAAGTTTCTCCACCCAGATTTCTTCTTTTTTCGATCACCGGAATAGTCTGGCGATTGTAAATAGGGTTACTACCATCACCATGAATAATCACCTTTTGGTGGTTCCACTCGAACTTCACTGCCTAATGTAGCGTTGATGCTACGGCCCCAACAACATGGATCCAGGGTCGTCCCAACAGCAGGTTGTAGGACGCCGGTACAACTATCACTTGGAAATCCACCTCGAACCACGTCGGTCCCATCTACAGGCATAAACTGATCTCCCCAATGGTAGACCTCTAGGAACCGTCGAAGGATTTCACGTTGATTGCTCCATCCTTTATCTCATACAGCCCTTTACCTAATTTCTTGAGTGTTATCAACGGGAAAATGTTAAGACTGAATCCTCCGTCGATCAAGATTCTGGTGATGAAATAATCTTCGCATTGCACAGTGATATGCAGTGCTTTGTTATGGCCCAATCCTTCAGGAGGCAGCTTGTCCTCATGGAAAGTGATCTTGTGACTTTCCAACACCTGGCCCACCATATTGGCCATTTCCCCACTAGTGATGTTGTTTGGTACATACGCTTCACTCAACACTTTCAACAGAGCACTTCGGTGCGTCTCAGAATTCTACAGCAAAGAGAGGATGGATATTTGTGCTGGCGTCTTGTTCAGCTGGTGGATAACCGAATACTCCTTAGCATGTACTTTCCTCCAAAGGTCATCTAGACCTGTTTCAATAAGGGGAGGACGGTTGGCATCCTGCTTGCTTGATTCAGTCAGATGCTCAGGGGTATAGACCCTACCAGATCTCATCATACCCTGTGCTGCGACAGCTTCCTCAGTTTTAACCTTTCCTTTCCTTCTCGCCTCAGCTGTATAGTCCCAAGGGATAGCCTTTGTACAGAAGGGTGGAGTGGTCGACATCGCCACTAGAATTGGGGCGGCTATCCTTACTTCAATTGGAACATGTGCCTTGGGTGGAAAGACTGCAACCTCAAATGGTGCGGGTGCATTTACCGGAGACACAAACTCAACTTCAATCGGTACTGGTATCTTTGCGGGTGGCGTTGCTTCAAACTCAAGAGGTATGGACATGTTTACCTCAACATCCTCAGACGGTTGAATCTGGATTATGATCGGGTTGAGAGTGACTGCTAGTTTCTTTGGATCATCGCTTTCTGCGATCAACCCGATTGATCCCTCGGGGTCCCAATCATCTTCTATTTCAATCGAATGGATACCTCCACCCTTCTGGTCTGGCTGAGGATTGTTGCGGACATTCGGAGCGGGATCTTTTGCCACAATGATCTTGTTATCAATCAGGGACTGTATCTTGTCTGTCAAAGAGCGGCATTCACCGATGGTGTGCCCCTTCATGCCGGAATGGTATGCACAGGATTTGTTTGGGTTAACCCATTGAGAGGGGTTCTCAAGGGTGGAAGCAGGGATATGTGTGACGTAACCGGTAGCTTTAAGTTTCTCATACAGCTGGTCAATGGGTTCAGCTATGGCGGTGTACTATTTTTGAGGTCTGCGATCAAAATTAGGTCGAGGTCTAGGGAAGTTTTGATGGGTAGGGGGTGATTGGTAATGGGTTGGTTGAGAATTATAAGTGTTGTATATAGGAGCGGGTTGGGATTGTCGGGGTGAAGTAGGTTGATATGTGGGTGGTGGAGTTTGGTAAGTGGGTGAAGGTGCTTGGTAGTTTGGGGTTGGTTGGTATGTGAGTGGTGGTGTTGGGTAGATTTGGTGTTTGAGTGAGGATTTGGCTCTTTGTGCAACCATTACAGCTCCCACGTCTCTTTTCTTGGACACACCACCAGAATGTAAAACCTTGTTTGTAGCTTGCAAAGCTTCAAAATTCGTGACCATACCGCTCTTAATACCTTCTTCAATCTGCTCGCCTAATTTGATAATGTCGGAGAACTTGTGGTTTTCAGTCATCATCAACCATTCATAGTACTGCGGGTCCTCGGGACGGACAAAAAACTTGTTCATTTGCTCATCTTCTAAGGCAGTTCTGACCTTAGCAGCCTCAGACCTCCAGCTAGTAGCATACTCGCGAAATGTCTCTGTTGGTTTCTTCTTCAAATTCTGGATATAGAACACGTCTGGTGCGTTCTCTGTGTTGAATCTAAATCTATCCACAAAGTCAGATGCCATGCTTACCCAGTTTGACCACTTCTTGGGATTTTGGCTGATGTACCAAGTAAATGCATCTCCCTTCAAACTCCTCTTGAACAACTTCATGCGGATCCTTTCATCCTTTCCCACGCCAACCAGCTTGTCACAATAGGTCCTTAGATGGACCCTCGGATCACCAGTACCGTCAAACATCTCAAACTTTGGAGGTTTGTACCCCTCGGGCAGTTCGACATCAGGTTGTATGCAAAGGTATTCATAATTTAGCCCTTCGACTCCCTTGATCCCCTCGACACCTTGAACTCGGCTGGTCAGCTTCCTAAGTTCCTCGGCCAAGTTCTTGATAAGCAGGTCCTTTTCATTAGACTCGGACGTGTGTGGGATAGGCGGGACGGAGTGTGGCATGGTATCCACATAGATGGGATTGTTATAGGCTTGAAAATGGTCCTTTGTGGGGTTCTGAGGTTCTAGGATAAGTAATGGAGCGTTGTTTGAAGTGTGGCAAGTATTGCATTGTGTTGGGAGAGTTTGGTTCTTTGGCGGAGTGGTGTGATGGTGAGGTGCGGGATGATTCTGTTGTCTTGGGATATTTTGTGAAGGTGTAGGGTTTTGAGCGTTTGGGAAATTGACGTCTGGGATGTTGAGGGAAAATGACAGGTTGGCCAGATTTCGAACCTGATCGAGTTCTTCTTGAAATTTTAGCAGTTTCCGTTCCAGCGGTGACATGTTCTCATTTAGGACCTGAATACCTCGGCCATCAGTAGCCTCTACACGTTCAACCATATTCTCTTTCCTAACGCCACTAGATTCTTCCATCTTACTCTTCCCTTTGTTCTTGCCTTTAGGAGGACTGGGAGGAGGAGTAGGTGGAGGGACCTTGGATCTTGTGCGATAAGATGATGATGCCAGAGTGCACGAACTAACCTTTGGAGAGGGGAATAATAAAGAAAATAAATAAAAACAAAAGGTAGCCAAGTTAGTGAGGATTATGAAAAATATTGCAGTGTTTAAACACATAGCGCAGGAATGTAAAGCGTGTCCTAATTTGGGAACCTCTTAATGCCCGAGGTAGGCCTAGCGACAAGTTGGTTTGGAGAACTTAAAATGCTAAATGCCTCATTTTATTGATAAGAAAATAGAAAAATCCTAAAACGACACTAAACGAACGAAGAAATAGAAGTCATTAATGGCCATTGGCCTTATTACATTGATAAAGTAAAAGAAAAAACATTCCCATATACTTGGTCCCAGAAGGACCTTCCCCAGACTCAGCATTCTTGCTACCCTCGAACAGCTTTCCCAACTCGCGAAGTCCTAGCAACAGGTATGCTCTGGCTAGATATCCGCCTTTGGTCCCCTCAGCCTTCTGACAGTCTTTGACCCTTTTGATGAATTTCTCCTCCAGCTCGACTATACCTCGTTCTAAGTATCCAAATCTCTTGTTGGTGCTGATAGCCATGTATTTCCACTCTTCGATCAGCTTTTTTTTAAATTCATGTATTTCGTGGTTCTCATCCTCGCACTCACGGATCCTTTTTTGCAGCTGGTTGAACTTGACTTGCGCCTCAACCCTTTCATCTATAACTCTGTGGCCTCATATGTATCCTGTCTTGCTCTGATCACCCCGATTATCTTCTAACAAACCAAGATATAAAGGGGGTACAGACGACATGATACCTGTCCGAATCGATGGTGTCCTTCTCAAGTACAATCTTGCAGTGCCACAGGTGGTGGGCTTGGCACTTGTGAGGACTGTCATCATTTTGGAAGTCTTCTCGAAGATGGCTCATTTTGTCGACCCTGGGTATGACTTGCTTCCTACCTGCTTGCCTCATAACTCGAAGAGGGACGTAAGGATATGTTCCTCTTAGACCAACCAGTATTAGGAACGGTGCATCTCTGGAACTGGCGATGAACTCCTCTGTCGGAAACCACTCGAACATCCATTGAACATATTCTTCAGTCAGATTATCAAAGAGCTCGACCCATCCTTTGGCATTCTAAGGCTGAGCGAACATGTCGGGGATGTAATTCATTCGTTTTGGACGGTGGAAAGTGATGTGGTCATTCCACGCCCTTCGCTGAAACACTTGTCGGTATTCGCCTCTTTGGAGATGTTCCACGAGCCAAAGTTGAAGTAATAGATTGCAAACTTTGAAATGTCTTGCTCCTTGTTGACACTTTTCCAAGGTCCGATATATGTCTGCAATGATGATGGGCATAATGCTGAATGTCTGCCCACCAATCCCCTCCATTAGGGTCTTAGTTACCATAGCCAGCCTAGTATGGATTCTCTCCTTCTTCATTGGAAACACGATCAAACCAAAAAACCAAAACATGAAGACGAACACTCTACGATGGATGTGTCCCAGGGAGGTGATATCAAACTCGTCATGGTAGGTACGGTATGATTTGGTGTGGTCGTACCTCTTGTACAAATAATCAAAAGGTATGTATGATTCCTTTAAGCATACCAGCTCCACAATTTTCTTCAGACCCATCATTTTAAGGAAACCTTTGCCTGTGCGGTTCTCAGGCATCAACAACCCCGGGGTTTCCCACACTTGGCTAGCCAGTCCTCCTTTCCTGCAGCAAAGGCGTCATTTCAATGTTTCGAAAGCGGAACACGGAACTTTCGTGATCCCAGAATAGGTTAGCAGCCTCTATTATCATGTTGTTAGGCTGAATTTCTAGGAGAGATGGTATATTGCCTAAGTATTTTCTGACGAGAGCCTTGTCGCTAGAGTGAAGGTACTCCCACCAACTCAGCAATCTTGGGTGGATATGGGAGACCATGCCGAATCTGGGGACTTTGTGCCTCATGTTTCTGCAAGGAAAATAAGGTTAGGCCCTTACCCCCGCTCGACTCGACTATTTAATACCAACAATTAGCATGAAGCATTTAGTTCTCCGAATGAATGGACAGAACGTGATGATGTCCGTTCGGGTTTAGGAAAACCTGGTGGACTTTGGATAAGGCTATCTTAAAAGCTATCGTACGGACAACACTTTAGCTTGACTAGGTCTGACCATTATGCATGCAACAACATAATAGAGTAAAGTTTCTATGGGGTTTTAGACTGGTACCCTTGAGCGGAAAACTCAAGGGGGAAGGCACGGAATCGTCGACTACACCGCTGATCGACTAGTTTTACCGCAAAAAAGCCTTTCCGAATTTAGGGGGTAATAATATAGGAAGAGCGCAACCACTCATCAAGCGTTGCTATAGTATTTGTTTGGCATGAGTGGAGTATGAATGTCGAGCATGGTTATGCAATAATAAGCATTAAAAGCAGGATGTCATGTATTTGAACGTTTAAGAAAGTGGTAAATACAACAGTTATAATTTAAAGCGGTTACAAAGGGAAACAAAGAAACATGTTAGTTTGGTTTTGGGGAAGAGTAAATACTTGAAAGAAATAAACAATTAATTGCACGTAGAAGGGAAGAGGAAAGGGTGCCAATATTAAACAAAATAAAGGTACAAATTCACAAACCAATTTGAAATGGTAAAAGCCCAGCAGAGTCGCCATGCTGTCGTGCCCCCTTTTTTTCCTCGCGGAGATCGGGTTCAGGACATTTTGGGTTGAGACAACTCTTTCCTTTTGGGAAAGGGGTCTGCGTTTTTGAGAGTCGCCACCTAATGATTTTAATGGTGTGTTAGGGCACCTAAGGGGTTCATTTACAACAACGTTGTTAATCAGAGACAGGGTAAGGGCTTAAAATTATCCCAATGGGAAGGTGTTAGGCACCCCTCAGGATCCACAAGTGTGGTTCCCGGCCAAATAGCTTTGTGAATTTGTGCAACTTAGCAAATAAAAAAAAAGGCTCAAATAAGAGGGGATTTAAGTCTTGAGCATACAAGGTGTTTGAAAATAATTAGAGAAGAGCTAAGTTTTGAAAAGAGTTACAATCCAAGCATGCGAAGTAAAGGATATCCTAGGTTTGAGATAATATGGATCACGTCAATGCAATACCCGGTATGACACTCCTCAAATAGGGGCTACACGTGGTATTAGCGCATCGGTCATCATATCCATATTCTACCCTTTTCCACCCCGTGAAGGTAATTAAAGCGCGTGTTGGTCACGAACTCTATTGTGTGCTGTTACCCGTCCCTTCCTATTAGTCCTGGAGGAGGTTAGGACTACTAACCTAAGAGGGAGGTACTAGGCAGACCCTCTGGTTTTAAAGGTAAACTTGTAGGGTGACAGACAAAAGCATATAGGTCTGCACTTAATAGGAACACAGAAAAGCAAGTAAAGGCTCAAGTTTACCTCCACAAGTAAAGCAATTAGACAACACGAATCAAGCACATTTAAGGGAAGTATTTAAGTTCAGAATCCAAAGACATGGTGTCTAAGTGAGTTCAGAATATAAACAGATATGCTGACCTATTTTATTACTCAGAAAAGGGTCCTAATCAATTTGGCTACTGATTCGAGACCTTTTAAGCATTGAGCAACATATACAGGAAGGCAGATTTCCAATTTTGGACAAATTAATCACCTAAGGTTCGCCTAGGTGTGAGATAGTATATACCAATTACCAGAATTACATAGAGGAGAGATGTTCAACATTGTATTACCTAAACATGATGTGCTAGGCGTTCAAAATGCAGACTTATTATCAATTGATTGATGTTGTTTTTATCAGTAATTAGGCTAGGTGTGCTTTAAACGAATGAGATGCAATCCTAAAGACATGGTATCTAATGCACAAGGATGCATCATGGTGTAGAATCATAAGCCTAAACATGGTCTCTAAATGCACGAATATTGTAGTGTTTTGACATGCTTTCAGGATATGCGAAGGTGACCGGTTTATTAGTTATTTTCCTAGAACATGATCTCTACGTGTAACATAGTAAAGTATGATTGCAGATTTGTTAACACTCGTTTAAGGCAGGATTTAAATTACATTTTTTTCAGAATGCATGAACATAATCACATGGCAGCATTTTCCATTGTTATTACTGAACAGGATGTTCCTAAGTGATATAACATTATTGAAGTAAAGTGCTGAAACAATGTTCATGAAATCCTAAAGAGCATGATTTCTAATGCATGATATGCTTTGAACACGTTAGTCCTAAACATGATTTCTATTGCACACATAGGATATGTAAACCTAATAGCATGGTTTCTACCCTTTTATATCTATAGCATGCACAATTATCCCTTTCCCTTTTCACTATCTATCCCCTGAGAGTTGTTTACAATAAGTTATTACAGACCATGGATCATGAATTACATAAATGAAATAGAGAAAAAATAAGAAGATATTCTATAGGGAGCCTGCATATAGGCCCGAGTCTTCCAAAACCTCATTGCCATATGGTATTTCACAGCCTTTCCCATAATCCGGATGTATCAAAGTTCCCTAAGGACCTCAAGGGTTCCCGGGCAATGCTCACACCCAAATTTCAAAGTCATAGTAGAATAAGTGCAGTGTGGAAGTGCCAACCCCAATGTTCAGAGTTCAGAGGGAGCTCAAGGGTCCCAAAGCAGTGCTCACACTAAGGAGGCAAGACTTAAAGGTCTAAGAATAAAGTGAAGTGCAGGATGTGATTTGAAAAGAGTCAAGTTAAAAGAGCATTTCTGAAAATAGTTTATTTGAAACAGCTTTGCATATCAGTAAGTGAGTGGCTTAGGAGAATAGTTTTGAAAAGAACAGGGGAATGGAACAATCAACCAGCACCAAACAGTACACAGAACATAGAGAGAAAACCACAAACAAGGAAGTAGGGATTGGGGACACATAGAAACAAATTGGGATACAAGTTAACATTAGAGAAGTACTAGTATATCACAGACCTGTACAGGGCCTAAACAATCACAGACATAGTTTGTCACCAAGAGTTCATGCCAAGAACTAAACAAAACTAGATAAAGGGAGTACTAGAGCACATAATAAACATAATCAAACATAGGTTCAAAAGCAGTTCGGAGTACAACATGTGTTCAGGATTACATGGAGACTAGGTAACACATAGTGCAATTGTAGTTTACTAGGAATCAAAGAGGACAGGGGTGAAGCAGAATCATGTTGAAACATGCAAAAAGGGCGGGGGGATAGTAACAATTTGAGGTTAGGGGAAGATATTAAGAGCTAAAGCAACAAAGCATCCCACTTAATTGCAAGTAGAATAACAAAACCATAAGTAAAAGCAGATTAGGAATAGGACAAATTGAAATACCCAAAGAAATATATTGTTTTGAAGCTTAAACATAAATTGAAGACATACCAGTTGGAAGATAGCAAGTACAGAACGAAGAGTAGGCAAATAGAATAACTAGTCTTGGCTTGCAGTCGACTAGTAATAGCATGTAATCAAGAGAAGAACAATAGAGAGTATGTATGTGAGTAAGAGAGAGTTGAACAATGTGTGTGTTCGTGTCTGTGTTAATGAAAGACTAGAGCCTTTTATAGTTGAAAAACAAGTAGTAAAATAATGTAAGGATCATAGTAGAATGGTAATTAAGTAACTCAGGATCAATCAGTCAACTATCAAGGCAAGTACTCCCTTAAGTTAAGGGAATTCATTCAAATGGTAGGAACCAATAGCATATAAGGCAAGAAAAATCAGTACATGATTAGTAAGGAAGGTATCAAAGTTCAGTAATTATAGAACTCAGAATCAATAAAAATAAAAATCAGTCCAAGTTTTCCCTTTAATTAAGGGAGTCATTTCAAATGGTAAAGAAGAGGTAACAGATAAGGAAAGAATTCACATAGCTGGAGTATAACAATCAAGGAAAGAATTCAAACACTGTAAGTACAGAATAAGTAATTAGGGCTAGATACATAAATTATAATTAAGGGAATAACAGTAAGAATCAATTAATAATGCAGTCAACCTCATAATAAGGTAAGAAAATAATTTAAGGTTGTAAAAACAGGAAAAGTAGTCGGCAATCAGTAAAGAGTATCAACACAGGAAATCAGGGATTCAAAAAATCGGAAAATAGTACTAATATTAAGGGAAACCTCATGACTTCCATGAAGAAACACATAAACTGAGTATAACCAGAAAGAGACAAGTCAGAAACCCTAATAAGACATTATTAGGGTAAGAATCACAAATTATTCTAATGAATCGAAGCCTGCTCATGAGAATCAAACATATAGACAAATCGAATGAAAAAATAGTAAAAGACGAACTGGGGAAAAAGGTTTCAGAAACCCTAGTTGTAAAGATGAAGAGACGCTTCAAAAATCAGGAAGTTTCACAAAAACAAGTAACAATAGTTCAGAAAATCTCAGATCTGTTACAGATCTAAGAGGTACATGAGAAGAGATTAGGGTTTTCTAGAAAACAACCCAGAAATAGAGAGACCGACTTAGAAACCCATAGGTTTAGCCGGAGAACAGAATGATCTTACTCAATCGAGCCATGATGGCCTGAAAATGGTGAGAACAGGCCCAGGGGTGAGCGAATGGACCCAGGTCTCTTGAGGACCTTAGAGACAGCAACACCGACGTAAGGGATCCATGAGAGGCCTGAGGATGGTGAGGGATTCATGGCTTCCGACGAGGAGGTGACCGGAGGAGACGAACGGACCTCATCGGAGGTGAAGAGACTGGAAGTCTCTAGAGAGAACTAGAGAGATAGAGAGAGAGAGAGAATAGAGAGATCAGTGTGTGAGTGAAGAATGAGGGACGGGGTGGGGGTGGGGGGAGGGGTAGTCTTAGGTCTAATTTAGGTAAGGGGAAATCCGGACCGTTGATCAAAATTGATCAACGGCCAGGATTAAGTCAAGTATTGGGTCGGGCGGATAGGGTATTGGACCTGGGGGTGTTTGGGCTAATTTAGTCAGGTGGGTTTAGTTTAATTAGGCTATAATTGAAAATTAAAAATGGCTATTAGTTAAATACCCATTAAAATAGATAAATAATTAATAAAAATAGCTAGTAATCATAAAAATGAAATTAATGCTAAATAAATGAAATTAAGGTAATTAACTAATATTAACAACTATTCAATGACTAATTGTTGATTTAAATGGTATAAGACGTACCATTATGCTATAATTGTAAAATTGCTGTAATTATAGTTAAATAATACCAAATTGGCTAGTTTGTGAAATAATTAAATCCTAATAGGATTATAAAATGGTATATTGAGCTAGGAAATATTTTGCAATTATTTATAATACAATTGATAATTAATTATTGGATATAAAAGTACTGGATAAATTCACAATAAATTGATAACAAATAGGGGAAAATTATGGAAAAATTCCCCTTGTTATAAAAACTAATTTTGAAGGTATATATGCAAATTTAAAAATAGTTTGAGGAAAAATTGGTATCAACAAACTTCTTACTTAGATAATATATAGCCTGCTCTTTTCTCCCTGTCTCGTCATGCTGCCCCAGAACGCAGCCGAAAGCTCCATTTAATACTGCGAGGTAGAGTAGCAAGGGCCTACCTGGCTCTGGTGGTACCAAGACTGGTGGTGTTGACAAGTACTCCTTGATTCTGTCGAAAGCCCTTTGACAGTCCGCGGTCCATTTGGTTGCAGCATCTTTCTTCAGCATCTTGAAGATTGGTTCACATATGACTGTGGACTGGGCTATGAACCGGCTGATGTAGTTAAGGCGTCCCAGGAAACTCATCACATCTTTCTTGTTCTTTGGTTGTGGTAATTCTTGGATGGCTTTGACCTTCGACTGATCCAATTCTATTCCTCATCGGCTGACAATGAACCCAAGCAATTTTCCAGCGGGAACCCCGAATGCATACTTTGCGGGGTTTAATTTAAAATTGTATTTCTGTAACCTATTGAAGAACTTCCTCAGATCTACTATGTGGTCGGTGGCTTTCTTGGACTTTATAATGACGTCATCCACATACCCCTCTATCTCTTTGTGTATCATGTCATGGAAGATAATGGTCATAACTCTCATATAGGTGGCCCCAGCATACTTTAGGCCGAATGGCATCATCTTATAACAGTAAACTCCCCATGGCGTAATGAAAGCCGTTTTCTAAGCATCTTCTTTGTCCATCCAAATCTGATGGTAACCAGCAAAGCAATCCACGAACGACTGCAGTTCATGCTTGGCACAATTGTCAATTAGGATGTGTATGTTTGGAAGAGGGAAATCATCCTTCGGACTGGCCCGGTTAAGATCCCGATAGTCGACAAAAACCCTGACATTTCCATCTTTCTTAGGTACCGGCACGGTGTTGGCTAACCATGTCGGATATTCAACTACCTGGAGAACCTTGGCGTTCATTTACTTTGTAACTTCCTCTTTGATTTTCAAACTCATGTCAGGCTTGAACTTTCTGAGCTTCTTTTTTACCGGCGGGCATGTTGGATTGGTTTGCAGTTTGTGATCCACAATGGATGTACTTAGACCAGTCATGTCATCGTACGACCATGCAAATATTTCTTTATATTCTTTCAAGAATTATGTGTATTCCTTTTTCTCTAACGGCGATAAGTGAATTCTGATGCAAGTTTCCTTGACAATTTCCGAATCTCCCAGGTTGACAATCTTAGTCTCGTCCAGGTTGGACTTAGGTCTGTTTTCGAAATACTCAACATCTCTAGCAATTTCATCAGGTATGATATCATACTCTTCTTCTGAATCATTGTCCGTTCGTTGCGTTGTCTCGTTGCATGTCATAGTCATTGGTTCATCATGATAGGAAATAGTAATGTTGTATTGAAAGATTGATGAGAGAAAAACATTAATAATAATAAATATTGATTCATTAAAACTTAAAAACGTTTTGATAATTTAAGCAAATGTTTTGGAACATTGAATATCTTATTGCAAAAAATGAAAATGCCAAAAAGGAAATCAATTAGCGAATAAAATTAGACAATGTTTGTTCAACATTGCTACCCCGGGACTCGTCCGGCCCTGGATGTTCTGATAGTCCAGTTCTTAAGGAATGATCCTTTTCTCACGGCTTGGATGTAAGGGCCTTCCTCCTCCTTCTTCTCAACAATGATGCAACAGTCCATATCATCATCTTCCAAGAATAGATCCTTCACGACAGCCAGTGCTTCTTCTTCTTCTAACCCACATATGATGTCGGTTTGCTGAAAGGTATGCCCCAGATGCTGTATCGGCTGTTCCAATGGGTAATAAGGACCGCGCCATGGTGGTGACCAGTTCTTGTACTCTTGCTTGTGTATTTTTATCCCAGATCAAAAGTGGTGCCATGGCATTTGAGTTGTATTGGCTCGGAGATCCCTTGAAGATTCTTACTGAGTCCTCTGCCAGACTCATACCCAATCCAGTTTAGTATGCATTCAATCTTACTGTCCCACCATTTGTCTTTGTCTATTGCGTTGACCCGCTAGATATGGTGGTAGGTTTCTCCACCCAGCCTTCTTCTACCTTCAACCACCGGGATGGTCTGGCGACTATAAATGGGGTTGTTTCCATCTCCATGGATGATCACTTCCTGGTGGTTCCATTCAAACTTCACTGCCTGATGTAATGTTGACACCACGGCCCTAGCGACATGTATCCATGGCCATCCCAATAACAGGTTGTAAGATGTCGATATGTCTATCACCTGAAAATCAACCTCGAACCATGTAGGTCACATTTGCAAAAAAAGATTGATCTCACCAATGGTAGACCTCTGAGAACCGTCGAAAGCTTTCACATTCATCGACCCTTCTCTTATCTCGTATGGTCCCTTGCCCAATTTGTTGAGCGTTGTCAATGGACAGATGTTGAGGATGGATCCCCCGTCAATCAGAATTCTAGTGATGAAGTGGTCTTCACATTGCACAGTGATATGCAGTGCTTTGTTGTGACTTAACCCTTCAGGTGGCAGCTCGTCCTCGTGGAAAGTGATCTTATGACTCTCCAGCACTTGACCCACCATATTGTCCATTTCCCCGCACGTGATGTTATTTGGCACATATGCTTCGTTCAACACTTTCATCAAAGCATTTCTGTGTGTCTCTGAATTCTGTAGCAATGACAGAATGGATATCTGGGCTGGGGCTTTTTTTCAACTGATCGATGACTGAGTATTCTTTGGACTGCACCTTTCTCTAGAGATCGTCTGGGCCTATCTCAATGATGGGTGGCCTGTTGGAAGCCTGTTTGCTGGACTCTGCCAAGTGTTCAGGTGTATAGACCCTGCCGGTCCTTGTCATTCCCTGTGCGGCAGTAGCTTCTTCTATCTTGACTTTGCCTTTCCTTCTTGCCTTGGCTACATAATCCCATGGTACAACGTTGGTGTAAAAGGGTGGTGTGGTTGACACCGCCATTGTGATTGGTGCAGCTACTTTCACTTCGAATGGGACGGGTGCCTTAGCAGGTGGCAAAACTTCAACCTAGAAAGGCACAGGTGTATCTGCATGTGGTGTCGCTTTAAACTCAAATGGGATTGACGTTGTTACCTCAAAATCTCCGGATGGATGAATCTGTACTATGATAGGATTAAGAGTGACTGCTGGCTTCTTTGGGTCATCACCTTCTGTGATCAACCCAATTGACCCCTCTGGGTCCTAATCCTCTTCTATCTTGATCATATTGATACCTTCACCCGTATGGTCTGGGAGCGGATTCCTGCGGACATTGGGAGTAGATTACTTTTCCAGAATGACCTTATTATCAATCATATATTGTATCTTATCTTTCAGTGAGCGGAATTCATCAATTGTGTGTCCCTTCATGCCGGAATGGTATGCACATGTCTTATTTGGATTAACCCATTGAGATGGATTCTCAGGGGTTACAACAGGGATTGGAGTGACATAACCAACAACTTTTACCCTTTCATATAGCTGATCAATAGGCTCAGCAATGGCAGTGTATTGTTTGGGCGGCCTGCGGTCGAAATTGGGTCGAGGTCTTGGAAAATTTTGGCGAGCAGGGGGTGGCTGGAAGTGAGATGGTTGAGAGTTGTAGGTATGGTAAATAGGACCTGGTTGGGAATATCTGGGAGAAGTAGGATGATAATTAGGTGGTGAGGATGACTGATATGTTGATGGAGGTGTTGACTGGTATGTGGGCGAGGGTGCTTGGTATGTTGGTGAAGGCACTGGTTGATTTGTGAGTGGGGGTGTTTGGTAGGTTTGATATATCAGTGGGGATTTATCCCTCTACCTAACCATTACAGATCCCACATCTCTCTTCTTAGACACACCTCCAGATTGCAGCGCCTTGTTCGTAGCCTGCAACGCTTCAAAATTGGTAACCATTCCACTTTCGATCCCTTCTTCAATTCTCTCACCTAACTTGATAATGTCAGAGAATTTGTGGTTTTCAATCACCATCAGCCGCTCATAATACTGTGGGTCTTATGCTGGGACAAAGAATATGTTCATTTGTTCTTCATCTAGGGCAGGCCTGACCTTAGCTGCTTCATATCTCCAGCGAGTAGCATACTCGCGAAAAGTTTCTGTGGGCTTCTTCTTAAGATTCTGAATATAGAACACATCTGGCGCATTCTCCGTATTGAACCTAAACCGGTCCATGAAGTCTGATGCCATGTTCACCCAATTGGACCACTTCTTAGGGTCTTGGCTGATGTACCAAGACAGAGCATTTCCTGTGAGGCTCATCATGAATAACTTCATGCGAATCTTCTCATCTCTTCCCACTCCAACCAATTTATCACAATAGGTCCTCAGATGGACCCTAGGATCACCTTTACTGTCGAACATCTCAAACTTAGAGGTTTGTAACCCTCGAGTAGTTCAACATCAGGTTGTATGCAGAGATCTTCATAGTTCAGCCCTTCAACTCCCTTGCTTCCTTCAACACCTTGATCTCGGCTAGTCAGCTTCTTAAGCTCTTCAGCCAAATTCTTGAAATGCGAATCCTTCTCACTGGATTCAGGTGTCTATGAAATGGGTTGGGTGGAGTGTGACAGAGTCTCCACGTAGCTGGGGTTGTTGTGATGGCCTGGTGCCTGGGTATAGAGGTGGTCATTTGTGGAGTTTTGTGGTTCAGGGATGATCAGTGGGGTGTTCCTCGGAGTGTGGCAGGTGTTGCATTGTGGTGGAATAGTTGGGTTTTCGGTGGAGTTGTGTGATGAGTTGTGGGAGGATTCTGTTTGTTTGGTGTGTTCTGAAGAGGTATGGGGTTTTGGGTGTTTGGCTGATTGACCTCTGGAATACTGAGTGAGAAGGATAGATTTTCCAGATTTCGGACAAGCTCATGCTCCCCTTGGAGCTTCAACAACCTTTGCTCGAGTTGTGTCATAGCCTCACTCTGAACCTGAGTACCTTGACTTTCAGTAGCTTCTGTTCGTTCTACTGGCGTTGTGTTGTCTTTCCTAATATTGCTTGAATCTTCCATTTTCCCTTTGCCTTTGCTTTTTTCCTTAGGTGGACTAGGAGGGGGAGAAGGCGGAGCGCCCCTGTATCTTGTATAGTATGATGATGATGTCAGAATGCACGAACTAACCTTTGGGGAGGGGAATAATCAAAAGAAAACAAAAACAAAACAAAAGATATCCAATTTAGTGAGGGTCATGAGAAAATATTGCAGTATTTAAACATATAGTGCAGGAATATAAAGGCATGTCCTAATTTGGGAGCCTCATTGTGCCCGAGGTAGGCCTAACGACAAATTGATTTGAGGAACTTAAATGCCAGAATGACTCATTTCATTAATGTAAAAAATAGACGAATCTGAAACGACACTAAAATAATAAGCAGGAAATCAAGTCACTAGTGGCCATTGGCCTTATTACATTGATAAAGCGAAAAAGGAAATCCTATTCTACTTGGTCCTAGAAGGTCCATCCCCATATTCGGCATCCTTGATCCCATCAAATATATTCCCTAGCTCACGCAGTCCCAGTAGTAGGTATGCTCTAGCCAGGTGCCCTCCTTCATTCCCCTAAGCTTTCTGACAGTCTTCAACCTTCCAGATCCATTATGCCTCGCTCCAAGTATTCCAGCTTCTTGTTGGAACGGATGGCCATGTCTTTTCATTCCTCAATAAGACTTTTGTTGGTTTCATGTATCTCACGGTTCTCATTCTCAGACTCGTGAATCCTCTTGCGCAGCCGATTATACTTGACCTGAGCCTCGGCACTCTCATCTATGATGTTGTGGCCTCGGCTAATTCCTGGCCTCACCGTCCCATGCAGGTTGTCTTCCAACCATGACGGATAAAAAGGTGCACACCCAACATGGTATCTGTCCGGTTCAATAGTATCCTTTTCCAAAATGATTTTGCAGTTCCACAGGTGTTGGGCTTGGCACTTGTAGGGAATATCATCATCCTGAAAGTCAGCGCGGAAATGGCTCATCTTGTCGACCCTTGGTACAACTTGCTTTCTTCCTGCTTGTCTCATGACTCGGAGAGGAACGTAAGGATATATTCCCCTCAGCCCGATTAGCACCAAGTGTGGCGCATCCCTGGACCTGGCAATGAATTCGTCTATTGGAAACCACTCGAACATCCATTGTACATGCTCCTCAGTGAGATTATCAAAGAATTCTACCCACTCCTTGGAAGTCTCTGGCTGAGCAAATATGTCGGGGATATATGTCATCCGCTTGGGGTGATGGAAAGCGATGTGGTCGTTCCACGCCTTCGCGGAAGTTCCTGCTGGTGTTGATCCTTTTGGAGATGTTCAAAGAGCCACAGTTGTAGGAACAGATTGCAACCTTAGAAGTGCTTAGCTCCTTTTTGACAGTGTTCCAGAGCTCGGTAAATGTCTGCTATGATCATCAGGACGATGCTGAAGGCTCGCCCGTCAATTACCTCCATAAAGGTCTTGGTTACCATGTCTAACCTAGTGTGAATCCTTTTTTTCTTTGTTGGACACACGATCAACCCCAGGAAGCAAACAATGAAGACAAATACTCTACGGTGAATATGTCCCAAAGATGAAATGGGAAATTCGTCATGGTGAGTACAGTACGACTTGCTGTGACCATATCTTTCATATAAGTACTCAAAAGGTATGTATGACTGCTTCAAGCATTCTAACTCGGCATTCTTCTTCACACCCATCATTTTTAGAAAGCCCTTACCTGTGCGGTTTTCAGGTATCAGCAACCCAGGGGTTTAGCAGTGGTGTCATCTCAATGTTCCCAAAATGAAACACGGCTCTTTTATTATCCCAAAATCTAGGAGAGATGGTAAGTTACCCAGGTATTTCTTGACATGTTTCTTATCACTTGAGTAAAGATCCTCCCACCAGTTCAGGAGCATTGGAGGGATGTTGCTGACCATGCCGAATCTAGGGACTTCGTGCCTCATATATCTGCAAGACAAACATAGTTAGGCCCTTACTCCCGCCAAAATCGACTATTTATACATTTATGATTAGCATACAAGCATTTAGTTCTTCAAATAAATGCATAAAATGTGATTTTGTCCGTTGGGATTACGAAAACCCAGTGGACTTTGGACAAGGCTATCTTAAAGGGTTATTGTGCGGACAACACCTTAACCCAGCTAGGTTTGACCATGATGCATGCACAGTATAACAGAGTAAGGTTTCTATGGGGTCTTAGACTGGTACCCTTGAGTGGACAACACAATGGGGAAGGCACGGAATTGTCGACTGCACCGCTGATCGACTAGTTTTACCACAAATAAACCTTTCCGAATTTAGGGGTGAATATAAAATAGGAAGAGCGCAATCACTCATCAAGCGTTGCTATACGATTTGTATTGGCACGAGTGGAATATGATGTTGAGAATGGTTATGCCACAATAATAAATAAAGCATGTAGTCATGTATTTGCACGTTATGAAAGCGATAAATACAATAGTTATAATTTAAAGCGGTTACAAAGGGAAACAAAGAAAAAATGTCAGTTTTGCCTTTGAGAAAGATTAATTATTTGACAGAAATAAACAATTAATTTCACATGAAGGGGAAAGGGAAAGGTATGCAAATATTAACAAAGTAAAGGTACAATGTCACAAAGCAGTTTGAAGTGGTAAAAGCCTAAAATCCCCAGCAGAGCCGCCATGCTGTCGCGCCCCCTTTTTTCCTTCTCCTTACGGATCGGTCAGGGTTCTTGACATTATCGGAACAACTCGTTTCCTTTTGGGAAAGAGGGTATATAAGGAATTGGAGAGTCGTTACCTAACGAGTTAAGGTGCGTTTGGGCACCTATTAAGGGTCATTACATCACTAATTAGTTAACCAGAGATTGGGTAACGGCTTGAAATTACTTCGAGGGGAAGGTGTTAGGCACCCCTCAAAGTCCATAATTGTGGTTCCAGGTCAAACAACTTTGTGAGTTTAGGCAAGTAGCAAACAAGAAATTAGTGTTTAAACAAGTAAAGGGCTTTGAAAAGATTTGCTATCTAAGCACACATATGTGCTAAAGTTTAAAAGATTTGAAGTCTAAGGATTTATAACCTATGCATATATATGTAAGGAATAGTGGGAGGGGGTCCTAAGTTGTTTATCCTATAGGATCACATCGGTACAATACCCGGCAATCACTCCTCAGAAGAGGGGCTACACTTGGCATTAGCGCACCGGTCATCATATCCATGTCTACACTTTCCCACCCCTTAGCGGTTATTTAAACGAGTTTTATTTAACGGTCTTTATTGCGTGCTATTACCCATACCTTCTTAATGGTCCTAGAGTAATTTAGGACCTCTACCTATAGGCGGTTCTAAACAGACCCCTAAGGTTTAAAGGAGAAAATACTAAGGCGACAAGCAAGAATACATAGGACTTTTAGCAAATAAAAGCAGGAAAGAGAAAATAAGAGGCTCAGGTTTACCTCTACAGTTAATGCATATAAACAGAACGACTCAAACACAAACAAAGGGGAAACATTATTATTAGCAGGACCCTAAGACATGATGTCTAGGTGAATGTCAAAGCACAAAAGATATGACGTTTTATTTGATAAGTTTAGAAGCATGGACCCTAATCAGTTGCATACTGATTTTAAGCTTGATAAGCATTAAGCAGTAAACACAAAGAGGCAATTTCCAGTTTTATAAGAAATTTGTTACCTAAGGCTTGCCTAGGCGTGGGATAATGCACAGTTGTTACCAGAATTATTGAGAAAACTGTTATAAGTTGTTTCACCTAAAGCATGTTGTTCTAGGTGTTGCAAGATACATGATTATTACCTATTTGTTTTAAACGGGGTGAGACTATTTTATATTACTTTCATGCATTAGTAGTTTGACTAGATGTATTTGAACGAGTATGAACGAGATCCTAAACATGGTGTTCTAATATGCCCATATAAAGTGTGGAATGATACAAATTCTTAAAGCATGACTACTAAATTCACATCATGATTTCAAGATATGCAGAGTTCTTAAAGCAGGATTTCTAAATGCACACAAGGTTGCAGCATTGTTTAAACATGATTTCAAAGATGTGGAAAGTAACAGTTTATGTTAATGTTGTCATTTATCCTAGAAATAGGATTTCTAAGTGATAATAAGAATGTGAAAACGAGATGCTGAAACAGTACACATGAAACCTAAAAGAATGGTATCTAATGCATGGTATGCTTTTCATGTATTGATCCTAAACATGGATTCTAGTGCGCATACAAAAATGTAAACCTAAAAAGCATGATTTCTACCCTTGATGTAGATAACCTATATAGCTACCCTCCCATTTTCATTATCCATCCCCCAATATTCGTTTACAATAACTATTACAAACCAAATATTGAATGAATTACCTAAGTAGATAAAAAAACAAGAAGTTACACTATAGGGAGCCTGCAAATAGGCCCAGATCTCAGAACCTCAACTGCTCAGATCGTTTCATAGCCTTTCTCAATATTCGGGTGTGTTAGAGTTCTCTAAGGACCTCAAAGGATCCCGGGCAGTGCTCACACCCAAATTTCATAACCATAATTGAGTAAGTGCAGTGTGGAAGAGCCAGCTCTAAGGCATCACAGTTCAGAGGGATCTCATAGGGATCCTAAGCAGTCACACATTAGAGGGGCATAACTTAGAGGTCTAAGAGCAGAGTGAGAGTGCTTGACATAGCTTTGTAAAAGGTTTTAAGTAGCAAAACAGTTTGGAAAGAGACTTGTTTGAAATAGTTTTGTAAAAAACAACAGAGGAAGTTATTCAATAAGACAGTTTGAAAGGAGTAGGGAACTAACAAACAACAGACCAAACACAGAACCAAGATAGGTTCAACACCACAAAACCTTCATACAGTGGTAATGGGGATTGGGGACAGGTAGAGCACATAATGGTAAACACATCGTAGGCAGAGGTACACATAGGTACAGGATCAGAAACATTCAAAAGGGGGGTTCAAGGGATTAGGGTATAGCATGAACTTCAGAGCTAACACAGAACCAGGTAATTTAAGGTACAAGTTGTCTTGCCAAAGACATGTTCATACTAAAACTAGTTAAGCATACAAGGGAATAGAGTTATATTGATACATACTATAGAAAGGGGAAGTAACTTTTCATAAGCATGCTGATTCTAAGGGAGAGGGCATATTCAGAAGCATGCTGATAAAGCAGTAAAGTAGACATATTAGTTGCATGTTGAACAACAAAACCACAAGTGAAAGCAGACTAGAAATATGATGAATTGAAGTAGTAAAAGAAACATGTTGTTTTTGGGACTTAAATCGAAATCAGGACATACCAGTATAGAAGAGAGTAAACACAGAGTGAAGAACCAGAGAATATAACAATCAACCATGGCTTACAGTCAGCTGACTTAGAACAATAGTAAGTAGCACAGAAAGAGAGCAGAAAGTTTGAGTGTGAGAGAGAGCTTTTGAACCAAAGTGTTCTTGTGTTGTGTTAATGAAAGAGCAGTGTATTTATAGTTTGAAAACAGGTAGCAAATAAGGTAAATATCATAGTTCAACGGTAATTTTGGAACTATGTACTAATACATATCAAATCAGCATAAGTAATCCCTTTAATTAAGGAGTTAAATTCAAACAGTAATAGCAGATACTAAATGAGGAAGAAATCAAATAAGGCGGGATATCACACATATGGAAATAGTTTTCAGCATGGCATAAGTATAAAACATGTAATAGAGGCTAGGTTCATCATATTCTAATTAAGAAAAATTCTTAAGAATCTGTTTGACAGCATAATCGACCATGAAATAAGGCAAGAGAATATTTTAGAGGTTTAAATTAGTAAGGAACAGAGGATACCAATCACAGGGAATCAGGGATTTCATTAGAGGGCAATATTAACTAAAGAAAAGTACCACAAATGAACGGAACAAACATAATATAGGCAAGAATAGGAAAAGTATGGTGAACGAATCACATAAATCAGGGATTCAAATTAGAAAATAGCACTGATTAAGGGGATTAACACAAGTTCATGAAAATAAGCCAAATAAACACATAATAGGCAAGAGTCAGAAACCCTAATAAGCCGAATAGGGTAAAAATCATACAAATTTAGGGATTCACATAGAATATAGTATGAATTAACAGAAAAATGTGATATAGGCGGAAGAAGTAAAGAATCAGAAACCCTAACAAGCAAAATAGGCGAAATCATAGAAACTGATAACACTCGTGAGAAACAAGCACATACGCAGATTAAACAAACATATTATCAAAGACAAACTCAGGAACCCAGAAAAAGTTTAGAGTTTTAACATAATAACTCAGATAAAAAGAGAAAGACTCAAATAAACGTTTAAAAATAGTGAAAACCATAGAATAATACTAAAATCAGAAGGAAAAACCATTTTTGAAAGGGATTAAGAACCCTAGTTTGAAGACGAAGAGTCATTTCAGAAGAAATCGGAGAAAACTTTATAAAAACAGTAAAGATAACTCGAATATACTTAGATCTTGTTATATGTAACGACCCAACCAGTCATTTTGAATCGGACCCCGTTTCCCTAATGATACTCCCCACAACGGCTGATTGTGATTTATGAATTGTGGGGACGGGTGGTTCGGGATTCGAAAGTGTTTAGAGAAGTATAGGAACACTTAGTTCCTTAAGGTTGGCCTTTTTGGCCAAGTTTGACTTCGGTCAACATTTTGAGCAAACGACCTCAGAATCGAGTTTCGATGGTTCCAGTAGCTTCGTATGATGATTTTGGACTTGTACGTTTTTCCGGAATGGGTTTTGGATGACCCCGAAGTGTTTCGACGCCAAATAACAAAAATGAAGTTTCCTTAAGTTCATAATTTGATTTGGAACGTGTTGTTATGTTATTGAGGTCCGAACGGAATTCCAAGACCAGGAATAGTTCCGTTATGTAGTTTATGACTTTCTTGCAAAATTTGGTGTTATTCCGAGCAATATAGGTCGGTTTGGCGCATTGAAACCTAATTCAAGAACTTAAAGTTCTTAAGTTTGATCCTAGGGAGTTTTGAGGTGTGATTTTGATGTTTCAGCGTTGTTTTGGGTGTTCCGAAGGCTCGAGAGAGTATGTAATATGATTTAGGACTTGTTGGTATATTTGGACGGGGGCTCAGGTGGGCCCAGGTGCCTCCCGGGCACCAAATGAGGCCAAAAACCAGCAGCCTTAACTGCCGGTGCACCTGAACTGGTGTGACCGCAGGTGCGGTTGCCTAGTCGCAGGTGCGAGACCGCTTCTGCGGTCCAGACCTCCCTCCGCAAGTGCGATCCCAGGCCTTTTTGGCCACCTCCGCAGGTGCGAGACCGCATGTGCGGTCCTCGAGCCGCATGTGCGAAATCACTGATTGCAGTGAGTTCTTTAAACACAAGACTTAACCATTTTTCACTCCATTGCTTCCTTGTCGACTTTGGGAGCTTGTGAGGGAGCCAAACGACCTTGCTACTAGAGGTAAGTTATTTCCACTCAAATGTTGGTTAAATACATCAATTCCTAGGTAGATTAACACCCTAATTTGTGTAAATCAAGGGTTATAGTAGAAAGCTAGGTCTTGAGGAATTTTAGGGAATTTCCCCACTTATCTACCATGAAATCATACAAAAATTATATATTAATGATCCTTAGGCTAGGGGCGAGTGTTTTCTTCGGGAATTTTTGGAATCCGAGTGCGCGGGCCTGGGGG
>ML250934.1:1625-12982 GCA_005239495.1 Nicotiana undulata | reverse complement strand
TAGTGTTATTCCTCTGAGGCTTTATGGAAAAAGTGTTGAATGGCAAGGAATTTGTTATGGAAAATAAGTATTGTAAATATACGGGATCGGGCCGTATGCCACGGCAGGTTTGAGAGTGATTATGTCTATATGGGATCGGGTCGTACGCCATGGCAGAGTTGAAAAGAAATTGTGAAATATATGGGATCGGGCCGTACGCCACGACAGTGTTTAAAGTAAGTGAATATATATGGGATCGGGTCGTACGCCTTGGCAGTGTTGAGAAGTAATTGTGATAAATATATGGGATCGGGCCGTACGCCACGGCAGTGTTGAGAAATACTTGAGATACATATAGGATCGGGCCGTACGCCACAACGAGTTTAGAAGGTACCTTATGGGAAAGGGCCATACGCCACGGCGGGTCTAAGAATTTGTGATTATTGTTTCGTTCGGTGGTCTTACCCTTGAAAGTGCTTTATTGTTTAGTTCAACAATTGTTTGGATTTCTGCTTTTGATATATATATACTTGTTGCTTATTTCCCTGACATGCCTAATGTATTTCATTATATTCTATCATATGTTATTACTGCTGGACCTTAGTGAGTATCGAGTCGACCTCTCGTCACTACTTCTTCGAGTTTAGGCGGGATACTCACTGGGTACATATTTATTTAATATGTACTCATGCTGCACTTTCTTTTCTTTTCTGTACTTGACTGTACAGGTCCGGAGGCTGGTACGTCTGATTATCAGGCCGGTGCTAGATATTGATAGCGTGGTCATACTTCACGGTGAGCTGCTTTCCCGGCGACTTCCTAGCAGCACCCTGGAGTTCTTTTGTTATATTCTCTGTCCATTTCATTCAGACTGAGACTCTGTATATATTGTGGTCATTGTATATTCAGTAGTTGCCCATGACACTTGTGACACTATTTCCTGGCACAAACGCGTAGTGTATGTATATTTTGGGTTTGGGTTGTACAGGCATGCATATGCTTTATTTCCATGTCAAGCTATCATCATGTTTAACTGTTTAAAATTTGTAAATGTTGACTTGTTTAATTAGATGGGAAGGGTAACACTCAGTGTAATTTGTGTTGACTTGCCTAACCCCGTCGTTGGGCGCCATCACGACCCGGATTAAGATTCTGGGTCGTGACAACATGGTATCAGAGTTTCACAACAAAGGTCAAACCTTTAACAAATTCTCTCTTCCAACAATATATCATAGGAACATCAATGTGCATATATATATATATATATATATATATATATATATATATATATATATATATATAAACTTCGTAAAATAACACCAAACTGCTCAATCAATTATCCCACAAGGGAACCCAATAAACAACCAATACTCTTTTGTAACGACCCGGTCCGTCGTTACGTAAAACCTGCATTCTTATTTGTGTTATTGACTTGTTATGGATTGGTTATACTGTATTTGATGTATTAGAGTTGATAGGCTTGAAATCGAACGGTTGTAGTGAGAGTTCAGTTAATTAGCCTTTAAAAATCGCCTTAAAATGGGAAAAGTCAACTGAGAGTTGACTTATTGGTAAACGACCTCGGAATGCGGATTTTATAGTTCAAATAGCTTCGTTAGGTGATTTTGGACTTAGGAGTATGTTCAGAATAATTTTGTGATGTCCGGTGTAGAATTAGGCTTGAATTGGCGAAAGTTAGTTTTTGGTGATTTCCGGTCGGCAGTGGAAAATAAGCTATCGGGTTCGGAATGGAATTCTGGCAGTTTGAACAGGTTCGTAATGTCATTTTGGACTTGTCTGTAAAATTCCAGTTCAATCGGAGTTGATTTGAATAGTTTCGGCATCATTGATGGATTTTAGAAATATCAAAATTCTTAGACTTGAATCCGATGTGAATTTGGTGCTTTGATGTTAGTTTTTTTGTTTTGAGAGTGCAACTAAGTTTGAATTATGTTATGGGATATGTTGGTAAGTTTGGTTAGGGTTCCGAGGGGATCGGGATTGATTTCAGGTGATTAACGGACTCATTTGGGCTTAAAAACACTGCTGGTTTTCTGGTTTTTGCACACAGCAATTTTGTTCACTACGATCGCGGGGGAAGGGATGCGATCGCGGTGAGTTATTTTGGGTAGGAACAAATAACTCTGTGCGATCGCGGGGGGAGAAGTACGATCGCATAGTAGGGGGAGCCCAAGGCAGTGCGATCGCGTGGAATGAGTTACGATCGCGTAGAGGAAGTTGGGGCGCGTGGGGTTGCTGGCAAATGCACTGTGCGATCGCGTGCACAGTGCTGCGATTGCGAAGGTCAGGAGTTTTTGGTCTATGCGATCGCGGGTGTTTGACCGGGATCGCAGAGAGTAAATCACTGGGCACTAAATAATTAAACCCTCCGCGACTTAAACCTTATTTTTCACCATTGTTGTNGGGTCGATTTGAGGGGTCAAACGGACTCCGATTTTGGTGTTCTTTATATGTACGGACTCGTGAGAGAACTAAGAACACTTTTGTATAAAAATTTCTGAGTTTCAGGAAGCGGGCCCGGGGGTCGGGTTTTGACCGGTTTCGGATTTTTGAGTTAAATTCGATATTTTTCAATTGGAATTTGTTCCTTAAGCATATGTTGATGATAAAAATCTGAACTTGTTAGATTTGGAGCCTTCGGAGGTTGATTCGAGAGGAAAGCGCATTACGGAATAGTTTCCGGGCTAGTTTTGAGGTAAGTAATGTCTTTAAATCTTATCCTGAGGGTATGAAACCCCGGACTATACACCCTTTCACGGGTATTGAAATGCCAAGGTTGAAACTTTGGAGATATTTTCATTACTTAGGCGACTATTGAGTTGCGTAACGGCTTTTTAAAGCTTATTTCCAATAGTACTATATATACTTGATATGAATTGTGCTGTAAGCCGTGTTTGGGGCCTAGCGCGGATTTGTTTACCCCTTGGGGGATGTTTTTACTATTTTCCTCACCGATATGTTATGACTTTTAATCAGTCTTTTCTGTGAAATTGTTTTGACACTCAGAGTATTTTGATACTACTTCTTGAAAATGAAACATTATTTTTGGGTCGAGAACCCGGTATATTTATGGTCTAAAGGGCAAATTGAGAGTGTCTGACTAAGTGAGGCTGCTGGCCTATATTGTGAGGATGTTATGATATGAGTAAGGCTAATGGCCTATATTGTGAGGATGATATGATATGAGTGAGGTTGCGGGCCTATATTGTGTGTGATTTATCCCATGTTGTGGCTTATTATAGTGCTTGGGCTGTAGGAGCCCCTCCGGAGTCTGTACACACCCCCAGTGAGCGCAGATACCTAATGAGTGATGCCCGCGGGGCTTATGCAGAGTGATTGTGAGGTCGCCTGATGGGCAGAGTGATTGTGAGGTTGCCTGATGGGCAAAGTGATTGTGAGGTTGGCTGATGGGCAGAGTGATTGTGAGGTTGGATGATGGGCAGAGTGATTGTGAGGTTGCTTGATGGGCAGAGTGATTGTGAGGTTGCCTGATGGGCTAATACTGAAAGATATTGTTATGAGAAATAATTATGGCCCAAGGGACAAATTTATGAAGATTTTTACTGAGTTTTCGAACTACGAATTACTTCGTTTTCAAACTGGTTTTTACTGAGAATTTTACTGAGATATACTGATATTACACTTGGTTCAAAGGTTTTCTGGAAACTGATTTCGAACTTATGTATTTGCTGAATACTACCTGGTGACTTGGTGTTTTACTGGCTTTTGTGAAATTGTGTATCTGTACTGCNNCGTCCACAGCTTCTCCATTTCCCTTCCTTATTTAGTTTTAGCATTTGATTCAGAGACATATATCATAGTTTTAGCAGATTTAGATTTATTTATTCTTAGATGCTCATGACTATTGACTCCAGTTCTTGGGAGGTTCGTTTAGGCTAATATGGGAACGCTAAGACTTATTTATATTATTGATGCTATGGTTGCTGCTTATTATTAAATTATGAACTATGATAATTGAAAAAATGCGTAGTAAAGTGATGGTTGGCTAGCCTAGTTCCACGATAGGCGCCATCACGGCCTGTTAGGATTCGGGGTCATGACATCTTTATACACTCGTCACAACAATTGGCAACAATCAATTGAAACCACACAATCACGTAAACCTCAACAATCATAAGATAGTGAAACTGTATTCCTCATCACTTTCTCAATATTATCAACAATGAAACCAACAAGACAACAACGCTAGATAGTCATAGAACAATTTGGACAAAAATCAATTAAGTTGGGACGGGGAAGGGATCATGCTTAACAGACAAAGTGGGTGGTGCATAGATACTCGTCACCTCACCTATACACCACACCGATGCATTTCACATAGCAAATAAGTGGGGACTCCTATTCCCTCAAGCCAAAGTTAGACCAAACTCTTACCTCGATCTCACAAGCAATTCATTGTTCTTGCACTGCCTTTTCTTTAGAATTTTCTTCTAATCCGCTCAAATCTAATCACAATTGGTTCAATGTTATCAATCATAGCCTAAAGGAATCATCTTTATTGAAAAGCAATGGTTTTTCTAAGTTTTCTCATTCAATTCCAAAAATCGAGCCCAGACCCACTTGGTCTAAACTCGAGGTTCGGACAAAACCCGTTTACCCATTCTCCCCCGAGCACGGATATACAATTGGTATTGGAATCCGACCTCAATTCAAGGTCCAATTCCCCAAAAATTGAAATTCCTAAGTTCTACCCAAAATCCCAATTTTTACCATGAAAACTCTAGATTTTTGGTTGAAATCTTGTTAAAAGTTGTTAGGAATTGAAAGAAATTAGTTAGAGATCACTTACCGATGATTTGGAGAAGTTTGGGTCTTTTGAAAAATCACCTATGGAGGTTTAGGGTTTGAGAGAATTTAAGAATGGGTGAAAATCCCGTCAAAAAGCTCCTTTAATAGGCTGCGGATGTCTCATTTGCGACCCGGAGTTCGCATTTGCCTACATCAGGCACCAGCATTATTTTTCTGACACTAAAATAAGCATAACTTCTTCATACGATGTCCAAATTCGATGATTCTTTTTCCTATGGCTCCGAAATTTCGATATGGATCTAATGGTTCAATAAAAACTACATTTGAAGTTCATTTTATTAGTGTGGTGTCATTTTATGCTTGAGGAAGCGACGATGAAGCATCAAAAACAAGCACAACCTAGCCTAAACCTATCTGAAACTCACCCAAGCCCTCGGGGCTTCAACCCATACATGAACACACATCTAAAAATATCATACGGGATTGTTCGTGAAATCAAATCATTAAACTAACATCAAAATCCATAGATTTAGCCTCAAACTCAAGATTTTCTCAAGAACACTCAAATTTCTAACTTTTCAACCAGATGACCGAATTACATCAAATCAACTCCGATTCTCATAAAACTTCACAAATAGGTCTTACACAACATAACAAACTTGTTCCGGGCTCCGGAACCAATATACGTGCTCGATACCATAAATTTTACATATTATTTCTTTTTTTTTCTTGAATTAACCAGCACAACAATTTTCTTCAAAAATAGTTTTCTAAGGCTACGTAGCTCGGAATTCAATTTCGGGCATACGTCCAAGTCCCATATTTTAATGCGGACCTCCCGGGATCATCAAAACATAGATCCGGGTCCGTTTACTCAACAGGTTGACCAAAGTCAACTAGAACCAAGTTTTAGCTCTAGAAATTTCTAGTTCTCGCATTTTCACATAAAAGCTTTCCGGTTTCACGCCCGGACTGCGCACACAATTTTGAGATAATAAAGATTAGTCTTTTGAAGGCCTAGGTGCCTTGAATGGAGTCTTAATTAATAAGATGACCCTTACGGTCATCGCAATCTGTCTATATATATATATATATATATAAGAACATGAAGCGCTAGTAACACATGGTCGGGTTATTTTAGGGATTTATACACTTGTAAATTGATTCATTGACTTACAACCTACTCAGATGCATCATTGAATATTAAAAACAAAATGTCCCGACTTATATCAATTAATATGTTATAATTGATTCATCGACTTATAACCTAGTGATGAATGAATGCAATTCATTAACTCTGTTATAATACAAATAATGAATATTATTGTGATGACCCAAGGGGTCATTTTATAAAATTAGACTCCGTTACATGCAAAATAACCATAAAAAGACTAAAATAAAATACCTCGATTTGTGTGCACAGTCCAGGCGTGAAACCGGAAAGATTTTATGTGAAAATATGAGAAATAGTGATTTTTAGAATTTAAATTTGATAAAAGTTGACTTTGGTCAACATTTTGAGTAAACGTAACCGGATCCGTGTTCCGACAATCCCGGGAGGTCCGCAGTAAAATATGGGACTCGGGCGTATGCACGGAAATGAATTCTGAGGTCCCAAACCTTAGAAATGAATTTTTGAAAGAAATTATTTTGCTGAAATGTTCATGAATTAAAGAAATGAGATAATGCTAAAAATCTGCGATCGCACAGTGCAAGCTCAGGGTCCCCAAAATTGTACTGTGCGATTGCACTCTTTCTCCCGCGATAGCACAGCCTTAATTTTTCCTTACCCTGTGCGATTGCACTCTTTCTCCCGCGATCGCACAACTTTAATTTTCCCTTACCCTGTGCGATCGCACCTCTTTATCCGCGATTGCACAGTTGCCCAGCCCAACTATTATAAATACCTGTTACAGAACGGACAAAACACTTTCTTCTTCAATTTTTCGAAGTTCCAGCCCTAAAAACAAGTTTTCTTTAGCAATCTTCATCCCCAATTCATAGGTAATCAATTCCAAACTTTGTTCTTTCAATTCCTTACTATTTTGCATCACTTTTAAAGCAAAAACAAAGAATTTTCATGGTAAAAATCTAGGATTTGGGTAGAATTAGGGAGTTTTGTAAAAATTAAATTTTTATATCAAATTAAGGTCGGATTTCAAAACTAATAGCATATTTGGGTTCGTGGGTGAATGGGTAAACGTAATTTGGTTCGAACTCCGAGTTTAGACCAAGCAGGCCCGGGGTGGGATTTTCACTTTTTTGAGAAAACTTAGGAAAAATTATATTTTTCAATAAAGTTAGTTCCTTTAGCATTAGTTAATGATATTAAGTTAATTTTGATTAGATTCGAGCAAGTTAGAGGTGAATTCAAAATGAAAAGCAATAGTTGAGCATTGAGTGGCCTGCGGAATTGAGGTAAGTGTTTGGTCTAACTTTAGCTTGAGGGAGTAAGACTCCCCACTTGTTTGCTACATAAATTGCATGGGTGTGGTGTATAGGTGTAGTGACGAGTATCTATGCACCACCCAAATTGGTTGTTAAACATGATCCCTTTTCCTGTTCCCCCACTTATTTGATCATTATCTTAATTGTTATATGTTCATTATTGCTTCGATGACTATTTGGCCTTGTTGATCTGTGTTAGAAATTGTTGTGATTATGTGGAAAGAGTATTGGTTGTTTGAGTTGGTTTCCTTGTGAGATGTATAACGGTTGAGAGTATTTACGTTCCTGTTGGTCTCTTCTTGATAATATTGAGAAAGTTATGAGAAATGCCGTCTAACTGTTTCGTAATTGTTGAGGTTCACGTGGTTATTGGGTTTCATTGAGTTATTTCCAATTGTTGTTGCAAGTGTGTTAAAATATTGGTTGTTCTCTTGAGTTTATTATAGTATACAAAGACTGAGCTGGATTGACAGCGTTACGGTGTTTACTTATATTCTGGTTGGTTTTATTGTGAAATGATATTGGTTAAAGCTTACGAGCTATATGATTTTCTGTTTGAAATTGTGGAAATAATAGTATTGTGAAAGGCTTGGCCTGAATTGTGAAATTCTTTATGAATAAATTGATATGATGTCTGGTGGGAGCGGGTTGCACGCCGCAACAAGGAGTGATAAGAGAGGACATGTGGGATCGGGTTGCACGCCGCAACAGGAGCAATAAGGGTGATATATATAGGGAGGAGCAATAAGGGAGGACAGGTGGGAGCGGGTTGCACTCCGCAACAAGGAGCGATAAAGGAGGACATTTATATATTTACTGATTTTCAAAGAGAATAAAGATTTGAAAAGCTAAATGATTACTTTTACCGTTTTGTTTTCAGAAAAACAAAGACTTGAAACTTTCTATTTTATATTACTATTTTCATATTTTAGCACTACTTTTATTCAAAGATAAAGTTTGAAAGCTTGGAAATTCTTGAGGATTGATTATAGCTGAGGCCTGAAAGAGGCGGTTGTGTTATTTTATTATTGTTGCAGTATTTGAATTGATGTGTTTAGATTTCCTTCTTGTTTTATAATTATTGTCTCAGATATATTTTCTTGTTCGTGTAGAATTATTTTATTTTGCTATCGTATATATGCTAATATCAAAGGTTTATCGTTAAAGCCCCGCCTTAGCCTCGTCACTACTTCGCCGAGGTTAGGCTCGGCACTTACTCAGTACATGGGGTTGGTTTTACTAATACTACACTCTGCACTCTTTTGTGCAGATCCAGGTATTGACCATCAATAGAGACATTTAGAGCGGCTATTCCTTCATTTGGAGACACGAGGTACATCTGCCGACGTTCGCAGATTCCGAGAGTCTTCTCCTATTTCACATAGACTGTTTTATATTATTCAAAACTGTGATGACCCAAACGGTTATTCGGCGTTAATCTAGCTAAATATGCGTTTTGAAGCTTCGAAAGCCTCAGCTTATCTCACCTCAATATGCGTGCGCAGCCCGGGCGTGTAGCCGGGAAGCTTCTATGTGAAAACTTGATGAAAAGCCTAAATTCTAATATTAATTGATTAAAGTTGACTATGGTCAACATTTTTGGTAAACGGACCCGGACCCGTGATTTGACGGTCCCGGAGGGTCCGTAGGAAAATATGGGACTTGGGCGTGTGCCCGGAATCAAATTCCGGGGTCCCAAGGCCGAGAAATAAATTTTTAAAGAAAATTGTTTTCTGAAAAATAGTAAGGTTTTTGAAAATAATAATTAATGTGAAAGCTTTGTTACCGGGCCTGTATTATGGTTCCGGATCCCGAGACAGGTTAAATATGATTATTATGTGTTGCATGTAAAGTTTGGTGTTATTCCGAGTAGTGTAGGTCGGTTCGGCGCATTGAAACCGAATTTTAAAACTTGAAATTTCTAAGTTTAATTCTTGGGGTTTTGAGGGGATATTTTGAGTTTTAACGATGTTTTTAGGGTTCCGAAGGATCGAGCGAGTCCGTAATAGGATTTAGGACTTGTTGGTATTATTGCACGGGGGCTCGGGTGGGCCCAGGGGCCTCCCGGACCCCAATTGGGGCAAAAAACTAGCAGTTTCAGCTGCTGGTGCACCAGATCTGGTGTGACCGCAGGTGCGGTTTCCTAGGTCAAAGGTGCGAAACCGCCCCTGCGGTCAAACCATCGCAGATGCGACCCAGGGGAAGGCTGGCCAATTTCCGCAGGAGTGGACTCTCTGTAACGACCCGGTCTGTCGTTACGAAAAACCTGCATTATAACTGTTTTTATTGACTTATTATAGATTGGTTATTCTGTTATTAATGTTAGAGTTGATAGGCTTGGAATCGGAATGGTTAAATGAGAATTCAGGCACTTAGTCCTTAAGAATAGCCTTAAAAATGGGAAAAGTCAACTAAGAGTTGACTTATTGGTAAACGACATCGGAATGCGGATTTTATGGCTCGGATAGCTTTGTTAGGTGATTTGGGATTTAGGAGTGTGTTCAGAATAATGTAGTGATGTCCGGTGTAGAATTAGGCTTGAATTGGTGAAAGTTAGTTTTAAGCGATTCCGGTCGGCAGTGGAAAATAGGCTATCGGGGTCGGAATGGAATTCCGAAAGTTTGAATAGGTTCGTAATGTCATTTTGGACTTTTCTGTAAAATTTCAGTTCAATCGGAGTTGATTTGAATAGTTTCGGCATCATTGATGGATTTTAGAAATATCAAAGTTCTTAGACTTGAATCCGATGTGAATTTGGTGCTTTGATGTTAGTTTTGGTGTTTTAAGAGTGCAACTAAGTTTGAATGATGTTATGGGATATGTTGGTAAGTTTGGTTGGGGTCCTGAGGGGATCGGGATTGATTTCAGGTGATTAACGGACTCATTTGGGCTTAAAAACACTACTGGTTTTCTGGTTCTTGCACACAGCAATTTTGTTCACTGCGATCGCGTGGGGTTTATCGTGATCGCGTAGAGTTAGCCAGGCGCGTGGGGAGAGGAGTCAGTTGTTCTTCGCGATCGCGTAACAATGGTTGCGATCGCGTGGGTCGAGGGTCCATTGAATTGCGATCGCGTGGCTTATTATGCGATCGCGTAGGGTCTTCTGTGGGCCTGGGAGATTTGTTCTTCGCGATCGCGTGAGTATATCCGCGATCGCAGTGCACAAATCACTGGGCAAATAAATAATATTTCCTCCGCGACCTAAACCCCTTTTTACACCATTGTTGTACGGAAAAGAGCTCTTGGGGGCGATTTTGAAGAGGGAAATCCTTGTTCTTCATTGAGGTAAGTGTTCTAGTCATTGAAACTCGATTATGGGCGATTATAGACCATAATCCCAGCCTTTAACCCATGAAAAGCAGTAGAAAAAATAGGATTTTGGGGCATGAGATTATGAGACCTTCAAGGGTCGATTTGAGGGGTCAAACGGACTCCGATTTCGGTGTTCTTTATGTGTACGTACTCGTGAGAAGAAGAAGAAGAACACTTTTCTGTAAAAATTTCTGAGTTTCGGGACGCGGGCCTGGGGTCGGGTTTTGACCGGTTTCGGATTTTTGAGTTAAATTCGATATCTTTTTCAATTGGAATTTATTCCTTAAGAATATGTTGATGATAAAAATCCGAACTTGGTAGACTTCGGAGGTTGTTTCGAGAGGCAAGTGCATTGCGGAATAGTTTTCGGGCTAGTTTGAGGTAAGTAATGTCTTTAAATCCTGTCCTGAGGGTATGAAACCCCGGACTATGCACCCTTTCACGGGTTTTGAAATAAAAAGGTGGAAACTTTGGAACATGTTTCCTATTTAGGCGACTATTGAGTTGCGAAACCGATTTTTAAGCCTTTGCTTAAATAGTATTTATACATTATGATATGTTTTGGGCTGTAAGCCATGTTTGGGGCCTAGTGCCGATTTGTTTACCCCTTGGGGGATGTTTTTACTATTTTCCTCACTGCTATGTTATGATTTTTCACTCAGTCTTTTCTGTGAAATTATTTTGACACTCAGAGTATTTTGATACTACTTCTTGCAAAAAAATGAAATATTGTTTTTGGGTCGAGAACCCGGTATACCATGGCCTGAAGGGCAAATTGAGAGTGTCTGACTCAGTGAGGCTTCTAGCCTATATTCTGAGGAGATGAT